>VACF01000053.1:0-109788 GCA_006891605.1 Pleurozium schreberi
TGACATTTGGGGCTTGATTAGGACGGTGTGGATGTCCCATTGTGCGCCATCCGTCGGTAGAGCAGAGGCACCAAATTTATAAATATTCATGATCTCGGAGCCCTCAAATAGGTCCACCAGGAAGCGGGCATGACTCTGCATCTCCAAGTGCCCATCGTGCCAGCTGCCAAGCTCTGCTCTCTCCACGTCAACACAAGGTAAGGATCAGGTTAGGTAGCATATATGGTCTATATACAGTATATTCCAAAATCCCCAACAGACAATATTTCCTCCAGTGTGCGTCCTTCATGCATGATCATCATGCATGGGTTTTGAATTAATCAATGAACGTTGACATGGATGTTTGGTATCCGATGGATGATAGAGAATCTTTTTATGTGGGATAAAAGTGCAACTATTCATCCTCGGAATTTTGTGTGGAAAGAGGAGATTCATATTCTGCAATAGTTTGACTTCCAATGAGTGGTTTTGGATTTTTTGGAATCGGTGATTCCAATGGTATCAAAACGGATGATTTCACAATCAATAGGGTTTTTCTTTCCATGGGGAACCCTTGAACGACGGACTGGTGATCGTGGAAAAGCATCCATTAATCCTTGAAGGATGGACCGGTGATTGTAGGAAATCATCCATTTCGATACCTTGGAAATCACTGGTTTAAAAAAAAAATCCAAAACCACTCATTGGAAGTCAAAATACTATAAAAAATCTCCCATTTTCACACAAAATTTTAACGATGAATAGTTGCACTTTTGTTTTATACATAAAGATTCTCTATGATCCATCGGACACAAAATGTCGGCCGTAATGATTGAGGGTTAATTTTGATACCTTAGAAATCATTGGTTTAAGAAAAAAAATCCAAAACCACTCTCTGGAAGTCAAAATTCTGAAGATGAGTAGTTGCCTTTCTGTCCTATACTAAAAGATTCTCTCTTGTCTATTGGACGCAAAATGTCTGTCTTGACATTGAAGGGTTAAGATTTGGTTATGAACATCTAAGAAAAAGACATCACCCCCTAATTGATTTGCCTTGAACCAATAATTCCTTGTGCAGATGGTTGGGCTCACGCCTAGGGGACCAATTTTAAATTTTCCTAAAATTTGAGAAGTGTGTAAAATATTTATAAATTATTTTCATGATTTTTTTTTTGATATTTTTGGAGTGAATTATAAGAAATGTACTGGAAATCTAGTCAGTAATATTTCATTCAATAAATTTTTCACCAAAATCTCATTACACTTACTGAAAAATGTTTAAGAAAATTTACTTGTATTAAGTTATTTTTCCTTTGATAATTTTTTTAAAATTAAAAAAAATCAAAAAGGGTTAAATTTTGTTTGGAAAATCATTTTACACAATCGCAATGCTTGTACTTCAGCAAGTCCAGAATTTGCTGGGGAAATCTAATTTCTCAATGGTTGTGCCAATTTTTGGAGTGTATGAATGCGTATACTATTGAAGGCCCAAAATTCAAATGGCAATAGCATTTTCAAGTTTAGGCACTTTCTAAAATTTGAAGTTGGAGTAAAATTACACTTTGCAAACTTCATTTGGAAAGATGAGCTTATATTCAAAGAAACCAATTTGATGAATCACAAGAAGCTAGAAGTCACTCAAATACACATTGAGGTGCTATGTTTTTAACCATTGTTTTAGGTTGAACCCCGACGTAAAATCCAAAAACTATTACACCAAAGCCAAGTTACCTTTCATCAAAGTAGGCCAAAATATTACCCTAGTATCCATTGAAAAGATCAGGCACTCCATTTCAATTAACTCTTAAAGTACAACACAAACATTTTGAGTCCATTGGATGACAAAAATCAACTATAGTGGATGCAAAAAAGTATTTTTCATCCAATTTTTGGATAAACATGAAAGTAGAGATGTGCTTTGATATGGAAAGCACAAAATAGGGTCATTGAATGTATTGTCATTTTTAGGTGTTGCAAATTGTAACACAACCATGGAAATTCATGCCCATGCCCATGCGGATAGGTCCCTTATACCCATCATCAAGTTTTTAGGTTATGTAACAAATTTTTAGGTGTTCCTTTCATTTTTAGGGGTTTAACTTCCCACCGTCTAATGCTTGGCAAACCACAACCCCACAATCCACACCCTGCCTTTTCCCCACAGTAATAGGTCCATCTTTTAAGGGTTAACCCTTGAAGGACCGGTGGCCATGGAAATCATGCATTTTGATACCGTGTGACAACATCTCCTTTGAAAAAGCTAAATATATTCTTTGGAAGTCAAAGTACTGTAGAAGATCTGCCCTTTCCACCCCTAATACCGAGGATGAATGATTGCATTTTTGTCCTACAAGGAAAGATTCTTTGCCATTCATCGGACACAAAACATCCTTGGCATCGTTTAAGGGTTAACCACACACCTTTCCCAAAATGAATGAAAAAAACAACAATTTCAGAGACATATATATAGAGATGTAATTTCTGTAAATGTAAAATACATATCCCAAGCAGATACATGTATAAACCATATTTTTTTTTTGGCAATGTTACGGAATCAGCAAAACATAAGAGTCTCATGTTCAAGAAAATCCTGAAAATAAAATCACTACCACTATCACAACAACCCATTCAAATACTCCCTCCCCCCAAAATGAATAAAATAACAACCAAGATACAATCCCTCACTACTACACTACATCAAAAGGTGAGTGTTGTCTTAGATGCCTATATTTACCCAATTGTACCAACTTCACCAAATTTCTTTTGTTAGTAATATCAATTTTGCAGGTGACACAAATGTTGCGCTATCACTCATACAATAAATCAGTATGAAGTCGAGAGAGGACATCCCAGTTAAGAAAAAATGAAATTCAAATTGACTTAAATAAAGAGGGCTGGGAAATTAGCAACGATTCATTCCTCGTCAGAGTCTCACTCCCGTGCYTGCTACCCTAACAAGAATCAAATCAGTAGTGCAATCACCCTATCTGCTTTACAAGTCATCTCAGTAATGAACAATGTGCTTTTGTACATTGTTTTCCCTCGATGAACAGGAGGGTGCCAAGACCTTGGCCTATTTATTGGAGCTCTTCCCGACTACTAAACTCGTTCTCGAGCTAAAGTGTGATGTTCCTTCATCCTGATGTCTAAAAGATGTGTTCTAAGACTTCCAGCGGGAGCAAATTCTCTTTTAGAAAACTTCCTGATCTAAAACCTTTCTCCTACTCGGCATTTAGATGTTCATTTACAAATTGTTTGCTCCGTCGCAAATGGCGTCTAAAATTCGATGCTCCACGGATATTTGCTTCCATGTCTTTGACTTTTGTAGTATACCCTAAACCCCTACCAGAGTCGGAGTCTTACCTCATTTTAACAAGAATTCATCAGCCACTTTGGTGCCATCATTGGTGCCACTCCGCTGGAAAATTTCTTCTACAGTGATGTCCGTCAGTTCCTGGATCTGCCATGCCATGTGCTCATGAATGTTTTTTGTCATCTTCTTTTGAGCCTCGGTGCTTTTGTGCCAGACGACACCAACGAAGGCCTTTTCTTTTTGCACCACTACAAGTTTATGTTGCAAGGTTGTAACTTGAACCTCAACTTAGGAAGAAGACAATCCAATGTGCTTAGATTGCATATAATCATGACTTGATGTCATTCCAAAAAATAAAAGTTGAATAAGAATTYAAATTCAATCCAGTAAAAGAGGTAAACTAAGGACCAAATGAAGAGTGACATTTTGTGAATTTTAGGAAAACTCTATTAAAAAATTTCCAACTTGAAAGAAAAATTTAAAATTAAAAGATATTAAATTGAAGATGAACATATAAAGTACCACAACAATTCAATTTTGCTACACAAGTACCGAGAGTCCGTTCATAGGATGGCTCACTAACCTGCACTTCAACCAAAAAGGTTCCCCCATAAGGAGCATCCGGTGTAGCAACTGTGGATARGACGCAATAACACCTTCCATCAGCTCGAGTGTACGTCTGAACCTCGGTTGCTTTTAGAGCTTTCACCAGCTTCGACGCTGCTTTGATATAAGAAGTCACCCTGGTCATTTGTCCATTTCTAGCTTTACTCCAAGGTTCTTCTACATACTCTGTAGAGTTTTGGGCCACTATCAGGTCTCGCGCAAATGTTGACCCAGATTTGAAAATAATCGCATTCAATGCTTTTGTAGTAACGCCATAGTTTTGATCAATGAGCACCCCACCGGACAAAGGGGCAGGAATTTCTTCCGACGATGCAGTGAAGTCATTATCGTCATTGTCATCATCAAAGAAGGATGGATCAAGAGTCTCCTCTTCATCGGTATTTGTTTCACTTTCAAYAGGGTAAACCGAAGAATCTGTAGACCTGCGTTGAGTGTCCAATTCAACCAATAGTTAGAACTAAGAACCACCAGCCTAACGACAAACGACAACCTGAAAACTTCAAGAACCTAGAGGATTGAGTTRAAACTACTACCTATCTAAATAAAAAGTCGTGCCGCAAAGATGGATTCGTTAGCAAAATAAGTGTTCGGGAACCGCTTCATTCCTCGTTACCGACGCTACGCCTTACAAGTTCCAGGCCCTAGCACAACATCTATTGGTCATTGGAAAGTATTGTTTTCCTCTATGAAGCTGAATAAGTAACCACTAAATTTCGAAGCTATGAAATGGACACCTAGAGAAAGAATCTCTACCCCAGAACAATACATGTACATTTTAAATTCCAGGGTATAGCCAAAGCACCACTTCCGAGCATCAATTCACCAGATATAAGGCCAATCACTGTCGCATCCTAAACAAGAAAGACAACTGACATAAGAGAGGTTGAAAATGGCACGAACATTCCAGAACGCTGCGAGTTTTCGGAGGAAGACAACGAATCATCCCTGCTATGTTTGCCAGGCTTCTTAAAAATCCCAGAAATTCTGCTAGCCATTCGCTGTGCGTCTTTCCATTTACGATTTCTTTTACTGAATCGCCGAGTGCGACTGGTGTTTAACTCACCAACTTGGTCATCGTCTGTATTTGATTCAGAAAAACTATCTGCGTATGGCTGCATTCAAGCATTTTACAACCACACTCAGCAAGTCATAGCCTATATTTGAGAAACAAAGACCTCCAAGCATGGTCGCGATGTATCAACCAATGAAGAAAATTGAATGAGAGAAGATTCAATGGGTTTCATATCCATACTAAAACTAACATACAAAGAATGGATATCAAGAACAACACATGTACAAATGAGTGAGGTTTAAAGGCTATATTGGAAAAGGTGTAAATTACCGTTGACCTTGGGGAAGCTGGTTTATCAAGTAAATTAGCGTACTCTATTGTACTCTCTGTGCCCATAGAACTTGTTGGTGAGTGTGTTCTTTCTTCTTCACCATTTGTTCCTCCAACGCTAGAAATACCTAAGTTGTCCTCAATGGTAGGCGGAATTTCAATTGTGGATATTGGTGCAATTTTGCGCATAGAAATTTCTCTTCCAAAAACTGAGAGACTTAAGCATATGTCACCTGCACAGTGGCACACATCTGTGTAAGGGCTCAGGATCAATACTCAAAAAAATTGCAGATTACACTTAACTAATACATATTGAACTAGTTACACCAAGTGGCTCACATTGGCAATTGATATGCAACAAGTTCGTTACAATATCATATGATGCAATGATATATCAGTATAATATCTAAGAACAATTGGGTCGGAAAAATCATCTCATCTTCTCCGTTCTTAACTATTTTTCACAATACCATAAGCAGAACTAGGAGGAAAATTATAACTACTCTCTACGCAAATTAGAGATGGAAATCAAACTAATTTATTATTCATCTCAACATTCATACGTCTACTCTCTACGCAAATTAGAGATGGAAACCAAACTAATTTTTTATTCATCTCAGCTGGTAACAAACAAAACCTATCATAACTTAGGTATAGGCGTCCAAAGCACCACTTCTCATCTATAAGTACACAGTGTCACAACCCTCTCTACCCACCGACAAGTATCATTGTCACATTTTCATCCGGAATGTTTCAATCCTATCATCCAGAACGTTTTCCATCCGGGGTTCTGTAAGACTTTGATCAGCTATCCAGTCCAACATTAAGAGAAGTTCAAAGTTGCATTGCAACAGGTCTGTGCAACATAGTTTATATATATGTTTACAATTTTAGAGCATGTATCAACGGAGCTTTGACCGTTGATAACTTTGGCATACAATAACCAAATCACGCATGCTTTGGTGCGTTGGAAACCTCTTTCAATTGCCGACAAGAACRACGTACCTTCGTACCTTTTCATACCATTCAGTGATTGTAGTCAATAGCCTTCTTCAAGCCGAGTGCAATGAGGACCAAGTCCAGGATTCTCCCTGCCAGCAACGCCCTGATCAAGCTTTGCTTCACGGCTGTGAAGGGAGGGTAGCGTGCAGGAACGTCACCTCCCATGGACTTGGCCAGCACGGCCTTCTTGTGGCTGAACGAGTCAAAGGAAGCTTTTCCATGGTATGCTCCAGTTCCACTCTCGCCYACTCCGCCGAAGGGCAAGTCGGTAACAACGAACTGCAACACAACAACACAGGTATGTATGACCCAAATTAAACCCCAAATATAAGAAGATTAAATTTTCATGAATCTGTTGAAGTTAATTGACACAGTGTACAGAGATATATATCTCTCGGGTTTAAGTCCGGCAATCTAAGGTTCAAGTCAAGCAAAAATTTAGCTGAAATTTGCAATGTTCAACAGACATAAGGTTCTGGAGACATATATGAGTTTTAGTATATTGGACGGCATTCAACTTACTTGTAATACACAGTCGTTCACCACCAAGCCACCAGACGAGGTTTCTTCAGTAAACCTCTTGATGTAATCTTTGTTTGCTGTAAATGCATAGACCGCCAGTGGTTTTGGCCTGTCATTTATAATATCCAAAGCTGCGTCGACATCCCTGACCTACTCCCACAAGCAAAAAGCCACACTTGGTAAGCATAATCATGAAATAGTCTACACATATTTCTGTTCTAAAGAGTCGTCTTGAATGAGGGGAAAGTCTTTTCTGAGTTTAGGGATCTTACTGTGATAATCGGCAGCAACGGACCGAAGATTTCCTCAGCCATGATAGGGGAGTCCAAAGGAGGATTTTCTAACAACGTTGGAGCGATATATCTGCAGCGCACAACATAATATTTTTATTAGTCATTGCATTTTCAACTAAAAGTTCTAAAAAGCGTACATCGTGACTACTTTCTCAACTCTACCAAAAATTCGTACCAAAGATTTGCAGGAGACCAAGGTATGTGTGTACAGATTTGAGTATTAAGCATCCTATCTGACAGGTAATAATTGATACCATACAAATATAGGAACTCATTCTGATATTAGTACATTAATCATTACAAATACTTTAGTTTCATTGGATAGATCCATTTACATTTTAATAATAAGTTTCTCAGCATCACACACCAATTTACTCAATTTGATTTTGCTACCTATACCAAAATACTTTAGGCTATAGCTTTTTTCGTGGAGCTCTATTTATTCACGCRCTAGGTTGGTAGAAGCACTTCCATATGACTAGAACTGAAGCTATGTCAATAGGTAAGAAAATGAAATTTCAGTAAAAGCTACAACCTGAAGTAACTTCCTTAACGTAACCAACACTAAATAGAACAAACAATGTCGTATTCCTTTCATTTGTTCCCTTACAGTACCTGAACCTTGAGGGCGGTTAAAAATGATCACCTCTTATGTACTGATCTAAGACAAGGGGCAAGAAACAGGAGGAACTTACAATGTTTTCTCATCCCGCTCGCCACCATGGACGATTTTGCCTGATGTACTTGGGTCGTCCAAAAGGCCTGACAGTCGTTGAAAGTGATTCTTACTAACAATACGGGACARATCCAAAGATGTGCTTGGATCTTTTCCAAAAAACTCCAAAAGYGAGTTCTGGAACTGCTTGATCTGCACGTAAAAAATATTGAGCAGAAGGTTAAATGAATATATATTAAGTAGAAAGACTGGACATTTCGTTGGATWATGCTCTCATCACTCCCTGCTCTCGAGGATTATCTAGTCCACAATCTGAGATTAAAAAACCCAATCTAGAACCTCAAAACAAGGATGAGCAGTACCAATTTCGGTTTTAAATGTTCTTCAACCAGAATGTAATCCGGGGCAACGCAAGCTTGGCCATTGTTACTTCCAAACTTTCCAACGAGAATCCGGTTTGATGCCACCTGAGTCACCCAATCAAGAGTTAACGAACTCGCTATGAAAATAAAATACAGAACTCCTTCACCATTCCCAATAGTATAGGGCTGGAGATTCTCTATGTGCACAGGCTCCCGTGTCAACTAGACTTTATTTTGTGGTTTGTGTAAACCCCTACTCCCAATGACAAAGCCATTCACACAAACACACAAGGACTACCCACGTAAAAAAGTTCATCTCCGAATAAAAACTATCGATCAGACAAAAAAAAAACATTGGCACACTACCCTACGTGAGGGTCAGATTCGGCATAAATTATTTGTAAAAAAGTGTCATCTTGTGATTAATGTAAGGTGACGTGGACCTTAAAATCTGACGTGGAAATTCCATTTAGGCACCTCTATGCCGAATGTGACCCTCACGTACGGTAGAACAAAGATAGACGGAACCAATTAAGCCAAGCCCAATTCACAGGACATGAATACAAAATTCTCCCTTTTTTCCCATGTCATGGACTTCCAAGTAATTGTGTCCGGATGAAAAAAACACTTGCTTCCTCATGTCCCACTGAGCATGCCCGAAACATGCCCAGATGAAAAAAGGGGCTCTTCAATCTTTCTTGCCATTTTGTAGTTTTTTTAAATACTTAAACTAATAGATCAATGACATGCTTCTACTTCATAACCTTCAATTTTCCTTTATCCTTTATATGCCTCTACAGTTACCTAGTGCAAGGCAGAATCCATTACAGCCATCACTTTCTCAAATCAAAGACGTTAAGGCAACAACAAATCCCATGAAAAGTGTCTCAAGTAGACTTTACCTTGAGATCAACAGTGTCGTCAATAAACACGGGACACTTCCCCCCGAGCTCCAGCGTCACTGGAGTTAAGTGTTTGGCAGCAGCTCCCATGATAATCCTGCCTGTCTTGGAATTGCCTGCACAATTACCTCAACAACAATTGCTCAGACCAATTAACGAAACCAAACGCTTTTTCTTTAACTTTTCTCCTTTTTCTTTACTTTACTTTTTTTCCTCTTTTTTTACTGATACAAATGAAATGATATTTTCACTGCATGTAATTGTGACCTGTGCAATTTTCTTGCCTAAAATGTATAGCATCTGTTCAAGAGAGTCTAGGGTTGATTTTGGGGTACACTTATTTTCAGCACTTTTGAAAATTTATTAGTTTTCTCATACGGTGCTCAAAAGGTGCACAAAAAGAGAATCTATAATACGGAGTACTTTTTTGACTTCTAACAAGACAAGATTCAACAAAAAAATTAAGCAATGTAATAATAGGAAGATCATGCAATTCAACAAATAGGTTACAACATGTTTGCACTTGGTGTTAGAAGTGGTGTTAACCATGTGAATTCAATTCAAAAAAAGTGTACCTAAATTCATTCTTGAATTCCTTTGCTAACACCCAATTTTTAATAAGTGAGGCATATATATAAATGACACAATAAAAGTAAAGTAAAGTAAAGTAAAATAAAGAGCCTATGTAACTAGATACACAAGTTTACCTACATAATTGTCATAACCTTCAATCTTTAGGACACAACCTAGGATGACACCTAAGAACTTTAAATGACATTGTTCATGCTTGCAATACTTGTCATTCACTAACACTAGTAGATGAATCCACCTGGAGCACTTCTGAATCAGCAAAAGCATTTTCATTTACTTCTTTTCTTTGTTATGTACGGTCAGTTAGCACTCCTTGGTCAACGACAAAAATTGCAAAAAACATTCTTAATCCCTTAAAAGCACCCCCAAAATCCAAACTCTAGATGATGAATGGCGTGCTTCACAATCATATTTCATCCAAATAACTTCTCATTTATCCAAACCAATGCTTGAATCCCTTAAAACAACTCTCATCATGACCTTATTTAGCTTGTCACTTTCACACAACCCCATCATTTGATGTGACCCTAAAAGAGCCCAAGTGCTATAAACTCTGAATTAGTGTGCATCAAGATGGGTTAAGTTMTCAGAAATAATWRGTTTYYMAATCAGGATTCSTCTCTGAACTTCCTCATTTCATCAATAACTGAATTTTAAAAAATTTGTCAAAAAAGCTAATATTCACCTCCAAAGTCAAGAACTCGGAAACAAATGCAAAACTCTCTTGCCTTTGTAAGCTCTCTCTTTTTCCTCTTTCTAAGAGAAGCTACAATTTAAAAAAAGACACCATTATTCACCCAACCAATCTTCAAGTATAACACCCACTAACTTACATGTAGAGCCTCTCTTATTGCATATCCTCTTTGTGCATAACTTGCAGTAAACTTAATGGAGTTCAGAGGTGGGGCCGATTTGCAGAACATTCTCTGAAAAGTAGTGTTGGAAGTTGATATTTGTAAATGGCCATTCATTGCACCTCTCTGACATGCACAAACCTCACTCTCTTAGTGCATAGTCCAAACACCGTGCACTAAGAGAAAACACCATGCACTAAGAGAGAGAGGTTCTACCTATCTTAAGACAATCTTATCCGCAATTCACCACAACATTTACATTTTCAATTTCACAAACCACAAGCAAGAGGTGACGAGGGATCAAAGGAGGTGTGAAGCAAGGTGAAGAAGGATTGAGAGAAAGAGCATAAAGCATCTCAGTCTCGTGCACTGCGTCATATTTCAGTCGCAAAGAGAAGAGGTGATGAAGGATTAGAGAATGGATTGAAGAGAATTTCATAAAGATTGCAACGATTAGGCGTGATTGAACTATCACTGGCATTCTTCTTATATCGCTTCTTCACAATCACTCAAGAGTGAGAAATTTTCCTCCAACAAACCAAACCAACAACAAAACTCTCGAATTCCTTCACCACTCAATGACCTCACAACTGAAATCGATCTGAAACCCTACAATGAACTTCTTATCGAACATCACAACAAAACAGTGAGACCTACAAACAATCGAACAAACAACTCCGGCTCGCATTCAACGGAACCGGGAAGAGTATGAACAATCAGAAGGTTTGGAATAGAATTGCAGCAACGAACGTGCATAAATCTCAAAACGCCTCCAAACATTAAGAAAAAAAAAAACATTTGAAATTTGTGGGTTTTGAAAGGTTACAAAACAAAATGCGAAAGCGAATCCAAAGCTATGGAAATCAAATTTCTGCAATCAATCTCTCCAAGGCCTCGAACACACAAAAAAAACAATTGAAATTTGTGGGTTTTGAAAGCTTACAAACGGYRAACGCGAATTTGCGTGCAAAAAASTTCAATCGTTCCCTGTCCGTGGATTCAATCGCTCCCCGTGGATCGGATTCAAGCGCTACTTGCGGATTCAAGCACTCCCTGTTCGCGAAGATGGAGATTGACAACGAGTTCTCAAGGCATTTCAATGACAAGGTAGAATAACTTATTATTATTGGTTTGGGAAGAGAGCGGCAGGAGCGTGCGCAAGTACCTTGCCGAAGTTTGTACAGGGAAGAAGCCAAGCCCTGACGCTCGCCTGGCTTCTTGTGTTTTGTTTTTCCCGGAATTTCAGGGACGACAGAGTCCTTTGGATGACAAAAATCAAGTGTAGTGGATGCAGTGGATGCAGAAAAGGTATTTTTCATCCATTTTTTAAGGTGAACGCGTAAGTAGAAATGTGCTTCAGCTGACATGGAAGGCACGAAATAGGGTCATTGAATGTAATGTAATGTCATTTTTAGGTGCTATAAATTGTAACATAAGCCACGGGAATGCATGCCCACGTTCATAGGTCCCCTTATGCCCATCATCAAATTTTTAGGCGTTGTAGCAAATTTTTAGGTGTTGCTATCATTTTTAGTTGATGCACGGTTTAACTTCCCACAGTCTAATACTCAGCAGTCCATAGTCCATAGTCTGCCTTTTCCCCGAGGTAATATGTCCATGTTTTAAGGGTTAAGCCTTAAACTCCGGGCGGGTCACCGTGGAAATTATGAATTCTGATACCATGGGAATCATCAGTTTAAAATTTTGCAAAAGCAAGCATTGGTAGTCAAAGTAATGTAGAATCTTCCCTTTTCACCCCTGATTCTAAGGATGAATAGTTGCACTCTTGTCCCACACAGAAAGGTGCTCTCTCATTCATCGACCGTAAAATTGCCTCGGCGTCGTTTAAGGGTTAACCCTTGTGGGTTTTTTTCACAATGGAGTTTCCATCCCTCAAGATTCCCCGGAAGATCTTGAATTTATTGGCTCGTTGACACTCCAAAGCCCATGTTCTCCATTATCTTATGCAATTGAAAAACACAACATTGTTGAGGTGTACATTATGTGTACCCATTATCATCACCATCCAAAATGCAACACTGGCCTACATGTGGATCAACAAAAAAAACACTAAAACCTACACTAAATAGTGAAATTAGGTTGTCTCTCACTAATTTCTTGACATTCCACACTATATAAATATTTCTTGTTATTGTACAAGAATGCACTAAGTTTAAAGAAAAAAAGTGGCCCCATTTTGTTGAAATAAAAAAATAGAAGAACCTAGTCTCAAATTTTGGTATGATTAAAGATAATACTTTGAAATTTCATAACTAATTTGTATGGTGTCCAAATAATACCCATTGAAGATTCTCTTTTATTTGCTAATAAGAGCCAATAAAAGTCATTTTTGTTTTATGATTGTCAATAGATCTTGTTGTTATTAGTGTCAATGATGGGTGGGCTTACATGTAGAATGCATTCACACTGAGGAGAAAATATAAAGCACATGATGTTTTGAATTAATACCAAATGAATTGTTTGAATATAGGGTTGGGGGAAATATTTACTCTAATCAAATGAAGTGCATGACATGACAAGTGGAGTATAATTTTAAATGAGGGAATAGCTTCATTCAGATCATGTAGCTTCAGTAGTACATTCTTGAATAAAAATTCATCACCCCTACAAAATGCCAACTCTATTAGGGTGCACTCAAACTAAGGGTATTTTTACCTTATCAAATAATAACAAAAGTCTCAAAATACAACATATGTGAGAATAAATGTTCCCCATGCATTTGAAATGATTATTTTCCGCAAAAAAATAAAATACATCCCTCAAAAAATAAGCAACAAACAAAAAGATCAATTCCACCCTTTACATAGGATTTTGATACCCTTCTATGTTCCCTTCCAAAATTGATCATTTTRAAGAATATAACTCTATTGGTGTAAATTATAGCATTCAAGAATTTAAGACACAACTCACTCACCGTGTCATATGACACCTTCAATGGATTAGAATGAAGATTTGTCTCTCAATTCAAACAATTCCAATWGTTTGAACCCTCAACYTCTTGCATTAAATATTTTCTTTTTTGGTATGGATGTATCCTACAACAATTTGGTAAAAGTAAGAATGTAGATCTAGAGTTAATGAGACAAATAAACTATGGTTTGTTAAGAATCCAAACACAAAGCTTCCATTATTGCAAATTTGCCTCCACACCTAATCAATGCTCCAACTTAAGGATCTAAGCAATAGTTTTTGTTGATTTTCATGGTTTTGAAATGGGACCAACAAATAGTCCCTATTCTAAAGTTGGTTTAGGGGTGAAGACCAGGATGAGGACTCAAGTAGAAATTGACTCCGTTGTCGAATAATATCCTCATTATTTTTTACAACATGATGTATCCAATGTTAGTGGTAATCGGTTCAATTACTTTAAATTGTAAAACTTTGGTTATTCCATTTGTAGACTCTCCACTTCCTTTTCGTATAAAGTGAACTTCAACAAGCCCTTTGAGGTTTTTTTCCAATTATAATTTCAAAAGCATTGACCAATCAAATTCTTTTGAGGGACTCATGCTTTAGGCCCAAAGCCTTGCAAAATCAGTCGAGTAATAATTCAATTTTAAATATCTATTCAAATTTGTTCTTGGTATATTTTTAAAAGCACATTAACTCCATAAGTACACTACAGACTATAGTGGTCTAATGGATGACTTCATGGTTGGTTGTAGAAAAAAAGAATGTACCTATAGTGGTCCAATAATCAGAGAATTTTGGTGACTACCTTGATCAAGGGGGCGTACCTTTACAAGGTTGATCAAGGAGAGACACATTGGTGACCGTGAAAATCATCCATTTTGATATTTTGGGAATTATTGGTTTAATAAAATCCAAAAGCACTCATTGGAAGTCAAAGTACAGTAGAAGATCTTCCCTTTTCACACAAAATGTTAAGCGTGAATAGTTGCACTTCTATCCTACTAAGAGTAAATTTCCTCATGTGTGTCATCCATTGAACATAAAACGTCCATTTCAACATTGAAGGGTTAATAATTGAAGGGTTAATAATGATTCTTTGTGGATTTTTTAAATGAAAGTAATTTCCGTCCCACGCTCACTGCCAAAAAAAATTCAACAGATTTCATCCTCCAAAAGGTCGGAATTAGGTCCCATTTCCATCATAATCTTTTATMCATGAGGGGTCAAATCCTAAAAGAAAAGGAAAAGCGAAAACCCRAAGGAAGCAGTCGCACTCGTCCGACGTGTTGCTGACGTGAGCCTGGCGGAGCTTCGGTGAGTGACACGCTGGTTGCACACATGCAACAGTCACCGTCAGTCATTGACTCGAAACAGAAAGAARAAAGAAAAAGAAAAAGACACCCAAAATCATCAATATAAGTAATTCAGCATAGTTAAAGGCATCTTTTCCTTAAAAATTCAATGATTTTGTAATATTAGCGGTGAAAATCATGAATATTAAAAAAAAAAAAAAATTCGGGTGTTGTATGTAATTTTTATGATTTCTCAAAGCATTGGCTTCCTAGACCATTGAATTTGTCCCATAGATGGACTCAAGTATGAACTCTACAAAAATTAGTTGTCAACAAACCAAAGTTAAGTATGTGTCCTTCAAATGTGATAGCCAATCAAAATCAAACATTTGGAGGGCACATTCACCAATGCCTACGGACACAATTGGGTGAGTCTAGGGCTCCCATCAATAGGAACGGGTGCACAATAATGAGTGCTCCCAATGGATAAAATTGCTCATTCGGATGAATGTATCCATGCTTGGATGAGTGAGGGACTTTTTATCCATCCATCTGCTCTATGTGTTCTAGATATATCATCACCACAAGGTTGTTTGTTTTGTTTGTTATGGTGAGATTTCCATAACCATGCATCCTTCGGTCGCATCTTTCATTGGTTCCATTGGAAAGCTCTCTGTGTGAGAAGGGGTGTGCAGACTTTGTTTCATGGGGTTTCCACTCATAGTCAAAAAAAATAATTGAAGTTTGAAGTGAAGAGGGTTTTGCTCTGCCCAATATATATAAAAGGTTACCTTTGGGGTCCAATCAATGCAGAGCCAAGCAAGAAATTTGCTCAATAGCCATACCGAAAATGTAGTGCAAACATTCAATGCAATAGAATCTGATTTTCTTAGGGAGTCCAAATTTTTATTTTTATTTTTTTGTGGGGGTGATGGTGTTTCTCCAAGAGTGCATGATTTTTATTTATCCATATCTAACTTACATGTTTCATTTATTCTCGTAAATAGATTCATCAGCACTCCAGTGCCAGTGGAGGTTGCTTTCAGTGAATCTCAAAAAAAGTAAAAACGAAAATCCTCATCTTGCCTTGTCAGTGTTGACAAAAGTTACCTTACATGGACAATGACCCTGAGAAAGTTGGAAATAGCTGAAAAGTTAACCCTTGAAGGACAGACTGGTGACCGTGGAAATCATCCATTCTCATGCCGTGGAAATCATCCATTCTCATGCCGTGGAAATCATCCATTTGCATATCGTAGAAATCATCCATTTGCATAATGTGGAAATCATCCATTTGGATATCGTGATAATCATTGGCTTATAAAAATCCAAAAGTATTCATTGAAAGTAAAAGTATTGTAGAAGATCTCTTTTGTTCCTACAAATTTCTAAGGACGAATAGTTGCACTTCCGTCCTAAATAGAGTGAAAATTGTCTATCATTCGTTGGACACAAAACTTTTGCCTTGATGTTTACAAACGGGAATACCATCACTAGTGATATGGAATTATATCTTAAGCTTTCTTTCAATTGGGCACGATTGGCTAATGTAGTTAGTGTTTTGCTCATGTTTTAAAACTAAAAAAAAAAAAAAAGGACTTAACTGTTGAAGGACGGACTAGTGACCATGGAAATCATCCAATTCAATATCGTAGGAATAAGTGGTACAAAAATAATTTCAAAAGTACTCATTAAAAATCAAAGTATTGTAGAAGATCTTCCCTTTCCACCCCCTAATTTTGAAGATTAATAGTTGCACTTCTATCCTACACAAGAGGATTCTTTATCATTCATTAGACATTAAACATCCACCTTGACATTTAAGGGCAAAGCTTATGTAAGTTGCATTGGATTGAGCAATGAATGATCTCTTTTGCTTGACAATAAGCTTACCTTGTACCTTACACCTTTTTGCAGTGATTATAAAGCTTTTCACTTGTCTCAAGACACACACACAAAAAAAAAGGTTAACCAATGCATCACTAAATTAAAACTATTTTCATATCTAAACTAGTATGTCCTGTGCCGTTGTCACAACCACAATAAATGTAAAAGTAATTTTTTTTTGTAATTAAAGAAAAAACAAATGAAACTCAAAAATCCATAACTTTCTCACTATGAGTTAGAACGCCACGAAACCAAAACCTTGCACCCCTCCTTGCCGAGAGCTTTTTGAGGGTACTCCGAACACAACCAAGGGACGCACAAACCGAGAGATTTCAACGTAACAAACCGGTATCTACCCTTTAAATCATGTTGTTGTTTGTTTGTTTGTTTGTTTGTTACGTTGAGATCTCCTGGATTGTGCGTCCGCCAGTGGCGTGCTTGGTACCATTGGAAAGCTCTTGGCGAGGAGGTGTACAGACTTTGCTTCGTGGCGTTCGGACCTGCGGGATGAAAGTTATTGATTTTTGAGTTATTTTTGGTTTTAAAAAATTAGAAAATTATTTTTACTTTTATTTTGCCTGTGGCAATGGCACAGGGCACACTAGTATGGTATGGATTTACATGGACAGAGATCCTCTTTTGCGGCCTTCAGTTGCAGCATGTTTCCTGTGACCCTGGCTAGTCTTGTTTTTTTTTTGTACGTAACTGAAGTGCAATTGATGTTGGATGTTATTAAAATTGCCAGGAGCCCGGCCCATGCCCCATGCCCCATGGTGGCGTAAGTTACAGGAGTGTTGATGGACTGGGACACTAATTGTACTGACTCACAGCCTTTGCTGGTCGCAGAACTTGCAAACCACCTCAATATGCAACCTGCACGACACTCGCGCACACGCAAGACGTTAAATTTGCCATTCGAAGTGGGCCCAGCACACTGGAATTACCCTGGGTAAAAACGCTGGAATTTTTTATTTTCCACATAAATTTTTTTTACAAATTCTGATATTCATATTTGCAATCATAGACCCCATACTATCTAAGAGAGGTCTAGACCATATCTTGGACACGGCTCAAAATAGGGGACTTTTTTTTACTTTTACCTCCGGTGAATCCTTTTGGGCCCACTTTGAATGGAGGATTTAACGTCCTGCTTTGCACACATCCAATAATATAGACCTTAACTAAAGGTGGGTACCCCCCATACGGTCCCTTTCTTGCTCTTGTCAATCTTGTGACCAACTATTAATATTATTAGACTACTTAAATTTTTCATATTTTTCTTGTTGGGAAGTGTAAGGAGGTTCCAATGCACCAAAGAACGTTGTATTTGGATACCTTCTACAAAAGTTATGAAGGAACAAAGATTGGTTATTTAACACTTTCTTCCACATTGGTACAATAGAACCTCTCTTAAGTTGGCCCTTTGTAAGCCAATAAAGGTTTGTAAGTCAATGTGTCATACTCGTTCCGGACTGAATCACATTACCAAAGCTTATGACTAATTTACATCTGACCTTCTATAAGTCAATAAACCTACGTAAGGTTAATGTGTCAAACTCGTCCCACACCTATCGGATTAGAGAGGTTCTACTGTAGATACAAACTTGATTTTGGACGTGTGCGTAGAGTAGAGAAGGCAATTGAGGGTGAGTGTTGCATTTTTGTAGTGCCCTCCTTATAAGACTGATGGTTTGGTTGTTGCAAGAGACAAAGATTCTTATTTCATTGATTTTGGATTACATTGATACTAAAATTTAGTGTTAGGATACTTGTAGTGTTATTTACCTTATTATGTAATTCCCTCTAATCCTCATTAATGTGGACAATTAATGTTTGACATGTGGGATACTACTTTAGTGCAAAGTGAACCGTCTTGGTTTGAATTCAATTTTTTATGTGGAAATTTAGTTGATTAGTAGTGTTCATATTGACATTGAGTGTTGGTAGCATTACCAACACAGACTGTTGTCATTTAGTGTTTAGAATTTCCTCATGATATACATTGTGAATAATTATGAAGTTTGACCAATTAGGGGGATTGCAAGTGAGACCGGTACTATTTTGCGTCACACTAAGAATGACGGAATTGTCATGTGCTATAACTTTTGAAGCATGAACTCAAATAACTTGAAATTTTTATCAGAGATATCTAACTTGATTGTAATCAGATCCCTTCTTTTTCAAAAAAAATTTAAAATCATTTTATATTTAAATTTTGTTTTAGCTAATTTGTCACTCTTTGCGGTTTAGAGGTTTTTAGTACTAGGGAGTATTCAAAATTGATGATCTAGAGATGAAATTTTTGTAGTCTATTCCCACACTAGGCAAGCATGTGCTTACCAAAGGTCACTTTAAAAAAACATCATTTTATGTCCTCTACAATCATGCAAATAGGGCTTCCTTGCGCGCGCAATCTTGAATATTGAAAATGGTTTTAAGATCATTCTTCTAGTGAAATCTCTTCACCTTGAAGTCTTTTCCAATTTACAATTTTTCGTTTCCTTGAAAATAGTTTTCCCTATTTTTTACAAATTAAAACATCAAAGTACCTATTTTCATGAGATTTTGCACTTTTCTTGTTCTCCTACTTAGAGAATTTTTCTATACTTTTCCTTCCTATGATACCTTCTTCTTAAAGGTGTATATATTAAACATATTTTTTAAATTGTTTTTAAATTTTTTTTCTTATTATACAGTACTCCCAAAAAAATCATGACTACCATGAAAAATGCTACAAAAACCGCATGGTGTTTCTTGCAATGAACCTCTAGTGCAAGGCTAAACTTGCATCACCCAAAGTTATCTATTTTAGATTGTTTTCTTTTTTCCAAAAAATAGTTTCTCAATAGAACCTTTAATTTTTTTGAAATTCTTGTATTTGTCTGCTAATACTTGTCGGTGTGTTTTCAAAACTCTTAGACAAATGTTCTATAGTTCAAAGAGCACATGTATATTTCACTTCAAAATTTGACTTTTCTTGTTAAAAACATAGTCTTCAATGACTAAGTAATATATAAATCTTTAAAACAATCACTGTTAGAAATTAATTAATGTCTGAACACTCACTACAAGAGAAAGGGGTGTTTTAAGTAGTGTCCTAGACATCATGTCTTTTAAGTATGGATTTAAGTAAAATTTTACTAAAATGACAGTCTTTTTAGTAAAATTTTACTTAAAACCTTACTTAAAAGACGTTACTTAAAAGACATGATGTCTAGGACACTACTTACAACACCCCTTTCTCTTGTAGTGACTTAGCAAAATAATATTTGTAAACTTACTAAATACTATGTAATTTGAATTTGATTCTAGAAGTGATTTTGAGATTTGAATTTTGAATCTTAACAATGGATTATTGCAATGGTTGTTTTAATTACATCAGCATATTTATGCTTCATTTTCACAACTTACTATAGAAAGTATGACCATTGTATTTTGCCACTTTTTGGTACATTGTCATTACTAAATTACTCGTTTAAGTTGTATATTTTAACATAGCTTCCTCACAATATGTCATGCACAAATGTTGTTTTTGCATCCATAATATGTGCATATAGGGTTTTTTTTGTTAGTTTTGGTATGTTCATTGTGTGCCATATTTATGAATCTTGATGTAATAAAAAAAGCTCTTTTCCAAGTCAACTATGGATAGGAAGTACCATGTTTTGTCTCTAAATATCTTTAGTTAATACAAGAAGTGACTTCATAGAATTACACTTCAAGTTGTGTTGAGTTTCATTTCTTTCTGTCTAACTATGAAAAAATAGAAGTATATTATCATATAAGTTCCTCATGCCTGCATTCTTTATCAAGACAATTGTGGGAGAGACTGCCTCACTATATGAAAACTCATAAAGAATCAACATTAAGTATGAAAGTAAGAGGCTCATGGAGTGACAATTTAAAGGTTGATTCTACAATTTAAAGACCTTGGACATTGCAAATACATTTATTTGAATGTCATTGGATGTTGAATGACTGCAACATGTAGAGTTCTTAAATCATACATCTCGGAATTTTCTTAGAACAAAGCATTTTTTAAGTTTGAAGCATTTGGTTCTTATTGGATTTCACAATTGAGGTGCAATGGATGAGCTGTCCATTTGAGATTAGTCTTATTGTTCATTAGATACCTTTTTTTTTGAACTCACTACTCTTTTAAACAAGAGGATTGTTTTGCACAAACTAACATTTGATTTTTTTTGTCCCACTATACAATTTTTTCATTTACCTAATGTTATGAAGTGCATACAAAGTGAACAAATTTGTTGTCAAGTGATGTGGTATTGATTTCCAAGCCATGTTGGGTGGTTGTAGTTTGTAGGCTTAGTTAATTTATGTCCAGTATTTTAGATTTAGAAGTCTTCATCTATTTAGGACCCTGTGTCAATTAATATTGCTTAGATTCATTTTAGCCCACCAATAATGGTTGTGCAATATAGAATGTACATCACATGGACTTCAATATGTCCAACCACCTTGTGCATTTGTCGCACTAGGGTGTCCAACCTCTTCATGTATGTGCAAGAATAAGTCAACAAATCTTGCAATGGTTGTTTATATATCAATTGACTCCCAACTAGCTTGTATATTTGAGAACGCACTTTCTTTAAAAAAAATTGATACAAGTGCAATAAAATTGAAGAAAATTGGGTACAACCAATGTGCAAGGGAGTTAACATTATGGGGCAATATACATGATACATGATACATTGGACGTTATTATTGACATAAAAACACAAGTTGTTTTAATGGACGTTTACTAAAAATGCGTCACAAAATAATGATGAAAATGTCATATAAAACACAGTTTTTTTTATAGTGTTAGAGTGGCAAATATTGGAATAGTTTTGGACTCAATGATTTTTGCTATTGTAGCGCAAGATTTTGGTATGGAAAACATCCTATAATTAATCTAATGATTGGCCTATGGCATGCATTAGGTCTTCAACTCATTGATACTAGTACATAAAGGTTGTAAGCATTTATTCACTCTAACCATAGTTGTTTTGCTTAAATTAGCATAGTTGATTTTGAAGGGTGTAAAGGGAAGCTTATTTATATTGGTCATTGCAAAATCGAGTTCTATCAAAAAGCTCAATTCTATGAACAAATGTTGTCAATGTTACCAATATTATGTGTATTATTTAGAACATTCAAAAATTGATATACACCGTCTATTTTTTTTGTAGATTCCTTGAGAATGTACTAATGTGCCTTGTGCCGTTGCCACAAGCAGAAAAAAAGGAAAAGTAATTTTTTAATTTTTTAATCCATAAAAACTTTGAAATTCAATAACTTTCACCCCGTAAGTCAGAACGAGGGCTACTATTTTTGGCAAAATTTTGCCAGACTGTCAGAAATCTGACCTCTCTAGCTTCATCCCTCCAAAATCTGGCCTATGTAGTGAGGGTAGCAAGGGGGACACTGGTCCAAAAAAATAGCCCTAGTCGGAACGCCACGAAACCAAGCCCGTGCACCCCTCCTCACCAAAGGCTTTCCGACAGTACCAAGCACGCCACCAAGGGACTCACAGTCCAGGAGATCTCAACGTATCAAACAGATAAACAAAAAAACAAAAAAAACAAAAAAAACAAAAAAACAAACAACATGATTTAAAGGACAAAATCTTGTATCTTTCAAAATAATTTGATTAGACCTTGAATTGTGAAATTTGAACAATCATTAGGTCTTGATTATAGAATTGAACTTTGCCAAGCAGCACTATACAATCGTATAAACTACTACTTAGTCCAAGACCATGAATTGAACAACTACAATGTTTTGAAAATTAGAGTGTGGAAATTTTAAATTTTAGAAGAATAAACTAAAAATAGACAATTTTTCCTAACTTGAAGGATCTCCTTTTTAACCATTTGCATCTTAGGGGGAAAATTGTATGATTTGCTTTTGCACAAAGGTAGTGCACTTTGAGCATATGTGGAAGGTAGAAACTTTGTTACTTTTATAAAATCTCTTTGTCAACTTGTGAAACTTTGGTAGAAGACCTTGTATTCCACTTTTAAGCTTCAAATTTTCTTTTTTGGGGTTTAAAATAGGACTAAAATCCGCCGAAATGGAAAAAATAGACATTTAATTAAGGGTTGTCAAAATATATAATAAACTAATTTTTAAGAAGTGGAAAATAGTATTTAATGTCTACAAATACCATATATACCTTCAATTAAAATTTAATTTAAAAAGGTGATTGCAAGAAACACTTGTCCTATTTTTTGTCCCTTTGCTCTCTTAGAGATGGTTATTTGCTCATAACTTTTGCTTTGTTTGATATTTTGGAGTGAAATTTGGAATGAAGATACATGCGGTAGTTGTAAACATCAAATAATGTTTCCAAAAGCCACAAAATTACTTTACTATTTTTTACTCGCCCCTTATTAGATATCTACCTTGGCCATTTTGGAATTTTTTAGTACTATTTTTTACCCAAAAATCCGAATTTGACGATCAAAATTGGGATACAAGGATTTCTACAAAAGTTACATAGATCCTCAAAAATAATTTCTAAAAATAGTAATTTGTTCACCCTCCACATGTACTCACAGTGCACTACATCAGCGCAAGTGCAAAGAATTCAAATTCATTTTCCCAAAGACAAAAATGGTTGAAAAGAAGCATCTTTAAGTTAGCAAAAACTCATTTTCTGGGGGAGAGTTTTTTTAATTTTCTTACTATTATAAAAAAATTCAAACATCAAAGTGTCCATTTTATTGGCATTTTTCATCACTTTTTGAGTGTGTATAACTTTTAGACATAGATTTTTCTAGGTCTGAAATTTCACACATATAGTTTTTTGAATGCTTTACAAATTATCTTTATTTTATTTCATTTAAAAAAAATTATTCCAATAGTCGTAATACACTAGTACTAAAGCCATTTTGAGCCAAAAATGACAAGTGCTTCTTGCAACTACCCAAAACAAACATACAATGCAAAAGTTATAAGCTGGAAACCACCTATTCGAAGCTAAGGGGACAAAAAAAAGGATTAGTGTTTCTTCCAATCACTCATATTAAACTTGACATAATCTTTAACGTCCTTATAAGTAAAGTCTCTTAACAATTGACATCTTTAGCTCATCGTGGAAAATTATTGACTATAAGTTTGGTTGACTTTTCAAATAGTGAATATGGTTGTGTGATCATGCTTGTAAATAACTATGACTTTGAAAAATGGACAAAAACAAAACTATGTATAAAAACTATTAACCAATTAATGTAAATCCCAAATCAAAATGACATTCAATACTAACACCAATTAAAGTAGTTGTTTAACCTAGGGGACTAAAAGTGTCCTTACAATCTAAAAGTTCAATTCAAAGTGCTCTAACTTTTGCATTCCATGTCCAAATTCAATCAAACTTGTTGGAAAATCTGCGGTCTTTTTTTTAGTTTGTGTAAGAAAATTTTCAAGTCAATCCAAGATGTAAAGATGTTTTAGGAGCCAATCAAAGTACATTTGATGGTTGCAACTTTGGGCCTTTGGAGGACTTGTATCTCCTTCATCAAATGTTTTTTTTCCAATAAAACTTGTTGGATTATCTTATCCTTGAAGTCTGGTTATTGTGGTAAGTTTTTATGTCAATCTAAGTTGTTTTGAATGTCTGTGAGTAATTTGAAGTTCAAAATCTAGACAATTTTGGATTATAGTAAAATTTGAAGGCTTACATCTTCTTCACATAGTGTCCATTTTCAATCATTTTGTTGTAAAAGTTGTGCATACTAGTCTAGTTTGTATGGCTAAAATTTCATATCAATCCAAGCAAGTATGAGTAATTGAGAATCATTTTAATAGAAGGAGGTTTTGCCATAGATGTGTTTCTGCAACTATTTTTTGACATTTCAAATCCATTTTGCAAACACGATGAGTCAACATAATGATACTTTCTTTCACCAACGTATTTTTATGCTAGTTTTGAATTTTTTTCATTTAAGTAGGTTTAGAAATCAAATATAACCTCCAAATGTGTTTTTAGGAAAATTTCAGCAACCTTTTGCAACACTGAAACATTATGATCTTGCAATCTATGCAACCAAATGACTCCAAATTTTATGTACATCATCTACAACACGTACACTACAATATTGTATGGTTGAGATTTCTATCACTACAAGAGAAAGGGGTGTTTTAAGTAGTGTCCTAGACATCATGTCTTTTAAGTAACGTCTTTTAAGTAAGGTCTTAAGTAAAAATTTACTAAAAAGACTGTCCTTTTAGTAAAATTTTACTTAAAATCATACTTAAAAGACATTACTTAAAAGACATGATGTCTAGGACACTACTTAAAACACCCCTTTCTCTTGTAGTGTATACCTTAATGAAATTTAGACCTACAACACTTCAAAAGCAATGATGTTTTTAAACCCAAAAATGCCTTGAGGCCTTTAGGAGTTAAAGCAGTGGAATTTTTCCAAGTCTTTAGTTCATTGGACATGARATCTAGGTACCACCAATTGCCATTATAATTAAAAGATCAAATAAACAAAGAATTATGAACATATAGAATTTACATATTCTATCATTTGAAGTACCTTTCAAATAATCTGGAGAATAGATCATCAATGTTTTACCAGAATTGTGGACCACATTCTTACATGATTATGTTTTTCTTWGTTCTATTTTGATGATTTTATCATCTGTATTAGTAGACTCAAATCACTATAAGCATTGCTAAGCATTTTACAGAGGTAGGAGAATTGAAGATAAAAGAATTGCAATTACGCCATGACATTTTTATGATTCTATCCCTTATTTTGGATGCACGAGAGTTGTGTTGGAGGCTTGCTATGTAACAAGAAAAAGCAATTGTCCTTTAGAAGGTCTTGTACTTAGCAATAGAATATGGATTTGTACTTTTTATGCTTTCACAAAATTGGCCAATTCAAGTTGTTACTATTTTCTTTCAAATAATTCAAAGATTGTTTATGTTATGTAATTTGCTGTCTATGGCATTATCTATTTGTACAATAAGCTACTTTTGTCATTGAAGGAACTTTGCAAGATATTTAAAATGAACCTATATCACTAGTAGAAAACGGAGGAATTTTGACAGAATTCTGTTGATTTGGTCGCGTTGTCCTGGTCATTATTCTGTTGGTTTCAACAGAAATCAATAAAAAATAATTAATAGATTTTTGTTGAAATCAATAGGTAGTGACAGGGAGAACGCAACCAAATCAACGGAATTCTGTCAACATTCCTGTGTTTTCTACTAGTCTATTATTATTTTGTAGGCTCACACATTTATCTTTCTAGCTTTGACTTACACAATCTTAAAATCAACAATAAACTTTAGATTGGTCACTAAGTCACTCAATTATTGACATCCAAATCATTCCATTGTAGCCCAAATCACATTCATTTGCGAATGACAATTTAAATTTGAATCCACAATTGTAATGTGCTTATTCAAGCTTATTTAGAATAGGAAAGTGTTTGAAAGCGGAAAATTGTATATATAACTAATACAAGGCTTGTTGACTTTAGATTTGTTACCATGTCCTGTTTCTCCAAGTTTCACATATAATATTTTTTGTCCACCGTCTACAATCTAAGAAAGTTGGTGCATGAAGGCCAAAGCTCCAACTCAAAATCTATTTTTTTTTCATGGGTCATTGCAAGAAACACCGTGCGGTTTTTGTAGCATTCTCCATGGTATTCATGATTTTTTGGGGATTACTTTATAATTAGAAACACAATTTTGAAAAAATGTAAAAAATATGTTTAATGTATGTCCCTTTAAGAAGAAGGCACCCTAAAAAGGAAGAAGGAAAAGCATAGAAAAATACTCTAAGTAGGAGAACTAGAAAAGTGTAAAATCTCATGAAAATAGGTACTTTGATGTTTTAATTTGTAATAAATAGAAAAAATAATTTTCAAAGAAACTTAAAATTGGAAATTTGAGAAGACTTGATGGTGAAGATATTTCTTCAAAAGAATGATCTTGAAACCATTTTCAATGTTCAAAACTGAGTGCACAAGGGAGCCCTATTTGTATGAAAGTAGAGGACAATCATGGAATAATATTTTCTTAAGTAAATTTTTGGGCCCTCCCAGTGTGGGAAATAGACTACAAAAATTTCGGCTCTAGATAACTAATTTTGGATACTCCCTGATGCTAAAAACCCCTAAACTGCAAAGTGTGACAAATTAGCTAAATTTAAATTTAAATATAAAATGATTTCTGAAAATTTCTGAAAAATAAGCAATTTGATTACTACTCAAATTACTATCAAGTTATCCATCTCCAACAAAAAATTTTACATTAGTAGGTTTCATGCTTCAAAGGTTATAGGGCTTATAGCTCATGAAAACTCCATCACTTCAAGTGCGACGCAAAATAGTACCGGTCTTTCTTGCAATCATCCTCATGTATATTATCATATATGCCCAAAAATGAGTATGCAAGTCAAAAAACTCTTTTTAGGACTCTTTAAGTGTATAATCTTCAATGGAAATATTTGATGACAAAATCAATTTACAAACAGTCATGCTTAATCATCTCATACAATTATAATGCTACTCATCTCATACACTATAAGAATCTCGTATTTTTTGGATGTTTGACTATGGACATGGATGTTTTATGAAACATCAAGATGTTAAAGTATGAAGMAACCTGCCGTGATGGATTTTCAAATAATAGTACATTGACCAAATTAATCAAAAAATAAAACCAACATAAAAGTGTTGATTGTTCAGTCCTAATCAACTATTCTAACCAATATATTTTACTTCAATCTGTTTCATTTGATTGAAGGATTTCATTCGTGAGATTCAATTTTCTGTTGCTAATCAATATGAGTTCAGTTCATTAGTCAGTAATTATTGATTGTTTGAAATAATTTAGTCCTTTGTCCAGCTCGCATTCTCCACGTTGTCAAGTTCATTTTTCTCAATTCACATACACTTGCGCTCGATCATGTTGTTGGAGCAGGAACTTGTCGGTGGATTAGCTCCTGTAGAACGTCACTAATTAAGTCTTATCAATTATATTGATTTCTTTTCTGGATCATGCCAACTCTTTTTATGAAAAGTTYTCATTTGCGTGTGTACGTCAAGCAGGCTAATTGTGTGTTTCGTATAATTTGACCATGATTGTACAGAAATTGTTACTTGGAGGTAATTRTTCGGATGCTAATTATTCTTCCTTGGAAGAAATTAAAGTTTGAAGCTGTTGAAGGCCAAAAAGCATTACAATCCTCCCAGTGATGATGATCTCGTTCGGTGCTTTTCAAGGCTAACTGATCGACTGTAAGGAGTTTGTTTAATTTATCAATTAGCCAAGTCGAATGAAGGAACAGAAATGCTATTCGATTCATTTTCCGTTCCGATTACGAATAATTTGAAGTCGCCGTGATGAAATCAAAGCAGATCAAAATATATATATATATATATATATATATATAGTGGTGGAATATGATCTCAATTTGTTTGACCAGTCTGCACACAACTGGCATGGCAGTTCTTGCAATTTTGTGTTACTTCTCAGGTAATCCTATTATTGTCATATCATTCATCATCAATTGCTGGGATGCATGATGGAGTTCTATGGTACTATAAATATCAAATTCATTTAAGTTGGCGATATTTCATTTCATCGCTTTGGCGTGGTTCAGGCCTGAAAATAAATTCTATACCTATGGGGGAGGATTCTTTGGAGGTGCTGSATTCTATGGTGGCCGCTTTCTGTATGCTTCACTTCCACATGAAAGATATTGCGGTTCACACTGAAAAGAGTCACTCATATAATTTGCTGTGCTGTGTACGTATTGAATTCATAATATGTATTTTATGATCATGAAATTATGTTTCTGGCCTAGGTAGTTAATTGAATATGAAGCTCGGATCCTTTGCCAGCTTCAACATGCATAGACGTGGGCTCCTTTGAATTTGTGGCTTATTTTTCCTGATCGATAATCAGGCCAGCCTAGCTGCCCCGGCATTTGGCAAGGAGAGTAGACCTGAATCGGTTGGAAACTGCTTCAATCCCGAACTGCTTCGATGATGTCTGGGAGATTCCTGACGGCGCTGAAATATCTTCACGAGATCCTTCTCAAGTCTATTCTGAAAGACTCAATTGAAGGACTATTTTGAAGGATCAGTGCTAAGCACCATCAAACATTGGTGTTCGTTCCCTGTAAGGTGAGGATTCAAAACCATGAACTTAGTACGTGTTCTAGCTAGCTAGAGAGTCCTCATAATTATACATCTTAGTTTCTTCAAAAGAATGAAAAGAATGATTAGAAAAGAATGATTATAAACACTGTCTCGTTGATAAGTAAGAATTTTGATGATTGTGCAACACATCGGACTTCTTCTGGACAGCTAAAGTTAGTCCTTGAATGAGGAAATAATTAATGTGAAAACCACCTCTGACTTAATTGCAGTGCGTACTCTATCGATCAAGGAAGGAAGGTAAGTTTGGTACGTGTGATGTTATTTTTCTGGTGCTAGCTTCACATCTGTGTCTGCAACTGAAGCATGCAGCAGTCGTCGATCAAGCAGTACGTTAATGATTTGGGAAACAGGACGTACGTACGTTCTCCCCTTTCAATTCGAGACAATATTCTAGAATATATAATAATGACGTACTTACCTTCAGGATCGCACGTGTACGTTCCTCAGTCTGAATCTTCAAACTGAAGTCGCATCCGCAATGCTTGAAATCTCGATCATCTCTCCGTACTACTGACAGAGCGCAAGCGTACTTTCATTGGTGCTCATTGGTGCTACTTGGACATGCATAGAATTATGTGGCGTGCGCAAGCACCTTAGCTTAATTATATGTCAACGAGGAAGATCGAGATCGATCTGCGCTGATGGAGGGATTAGAATTATTCTTTAAGACCAGTAGTGATCATATACATGGGATCGATGTGTTTTGGCCCAATTAAGAAACGTTAGTATGCCCGTCCCCTCGGGTTTGTTTTTTAATGCACACCGTTCCTTTTAAAAAAGAGAAAGAAACGTATAACCTCGCTCTCGATCGATCGTGTCGTGTTGTTCTTAGAACACGCTCAGCTGAACGTGCTTGAATGTGTGCTCTTATTAATTAGTCTCGTCCTCACCTGCGACAGATTGTACGTGTTGAGAATCCTCTTCCAATCGCTATATCTTTATTCCAGTCTTTTCTAGCTCAGTCTCGTAAGTAAACGTTCTGTTCACGACTCTTCGACGACGACAACAACGACTGTGCTTCGATTAATTCGAGGCCGGCGATGCAACCTGCATGTAACAGATCTGCCAAGTTACACAAAGTTAGAGCAGGATGGTTGCTTTTGTGCGCCATGCAACGTAATTCCTGCAGCCAGGCTCCAATCTAGATCTAGAATGCAGGGGTCTCATGTTATGGAGTTCCCGGTGTTAAAATTCCCGATGAGTCTCACTTTTCCAGGTGTGTATACACTGGGGAACACCGGGAAAAATGGGAATTTTAACACCGAGAACTGCATATGAGACCCTGTGGAACTAATTAATATATATATATATATATATGATCTGGAGAGCTAAGCTCTAGCTAGTGTAGCTGCAGTGAGTGTCTGTCCGTCGTCGTCTTGCTCTGGTTAAGATAATTAAATTAGCAGGTAACTAAGGTACGTGACTGGGAATTAATCTTGCCCGAGTTTCAAGGATTGGATCGACACTGTAGATTAGGGTTTGGAATTAATTGGTGTGGGCTCGGAGCACCCTACGAAGGTGAGTTAGCTGGGGAGCAGACAGTGGTAGACAGTCTAGCCAGCACGCTTATATATAAGGTAGAATGCTCTTAAAGCGACTATTTAAGAGCTGATTGCGTTTTCAAGGAAGCTAAACTGCTTGAAACAATTTTGATAGGAATAAAAAAGGAATTGGCATCTAACCCAAGTCGTTTCATATTTTTTGGACATTTATGGAATTAGTTACAAATTTTTGAAGTTACAATGCAATGGTCATCAAAAGCGACCACCTCCTAAAATGTGAACAATTGGTGCATAGAAGAAAGCTCAATGTACCTTTGAACCATGTTCGCTTTTAAGATAGACTGCTCTTAAAGCAACCATTTAAGAACTGATTGCATTTTCAAGGAAGCTAAACTCCTTGAAACAATTTTCAGTAAATTTTCATAGGAAGAAAAAAAGGAATTGGCATCTAACCCAAGTCGTTTCATATTTTTCGGACCTTCAAGGAATTAGTTACAAATTTTTGAAGTTGTAATGTAGTGGTCACTAGAAGCGACCACCTCCTAAAATGTGCATTGGTGGTACATTGAAGAAAGCAAAATGTACCCATGTATCATGATCGCTTTTAGAGCAGACTCTCTTATATAATGCGTGCAATCTTGCACCAGTTGCTACTTTCTCTTATCATGACGTCATGATGTCATAAGGGGCCGGGGTTTTCAGGTTCAATGAGGAAAGTGAGACCATAGAGGATTTTGTTTCTTTTTTAACCCTGAAAGCCTTTTGCGGCCGTATAGTATATTATCAACATGGTGGTATTTTATCAACAAAAACATTGAGCAAATCAACAAAAACATTGAGCAAATCAACAAATACTTTCCAATGCAAAGCAAATTAATGGTCATGATAGTACATAAATACCAATATATCACAATCCCTATGTTAAATCACAATTGAAAAGTTATAAAGCTAAATACGGGTCGCATAGAAAAATCCCAAAGCCCTTCTAGGGTTAAAGGGAATTTTGTGAATTTTTCAATGTTAGTTAAGGTGTTCTCACCTCCAATCCAATTCAATTGATAAAAGTCAATCTTTTGGAATTATGAAGATTTATGCCTCTCATTCCAAGTGTGATGTACATTTTAGGGTATATAATCAATTCCAACTCAAAGGTTCTAGAGGCTCAAGTTTAAATAACTTGCAGGCTTTGAATTTCCAATCTTACAAATTTGTAGATTTTGAAATTCCAAATCTAGCTTCTTTTAAAGATTTAAAAAAAAAACATATTATTTCATAAATTCATAGATTTCAACCATCTAAGAAAACTTACAATTTCCTAGATTTTAAAATTTCTTAGATTTTTGGATCTACAATACTAGAATATTAGAATTACGTGAATTCAATAGAATTCAATAGAATTCACTACGATAGAATATGTCAATTTACAACTTTTAATATGTGTCCAACCTCAATACCTCATGGTACCTTTGACAATCGGTATGGGACAAAATTTGCATCTTGTAAATTCTCCCATAGATTAGGTGGAAACAACATTGAAATATACTATGTGTCAATGTGTTGTAAAATCCAATTTAGATTGTGCACTCGGAGGTTTAGAATGAACCCTTTAAGAGAAGCCAAAAGTTCATGAGAGGCTTCTAAACTTCATTTTGATCAACTCTAGAGTACGTTTCTTCTATTTTCATTGTGAAAATTGATATAATTTCCTAGTAAATTGAAAGGTGCTATCATTTCATGTAAATAAAGAGGCTATAGGTACTAATCGATGGAGATTAGTTATTCTTCAAGTTATCGTTTCCACAAAGTAGTTGAATGTTTGCAAAGTTTCCATTCTGACTAAATTCATTCTATTGCTCAAACGATTGTTCTTGCGACATCCTCAAAGCATGATGGACGAGTTGTAATGGTTTCTAAACATTTTCCTACAATAAGTAAGTTGTTCCTATTGATAATATGTAGCTATCGTGTGAGCTATGATTAAATGAGTACAACCTTAACACTTCTGGGTTTTTTTTAAATTGGTGGTGAAAGGTTCCACTTAGAGAGTGAACACAAACTCAGCATTTAATTTAATAACTAAAACAAATGCATTTCCCTACTTGTAGGACCAACTAAAAGCATGGAAACCATTTTTTTTCTATGACCAAAAAAAAATGGAATATATAAGTGGTAAATGGTATGTCAGAGCAACTCAACAAGTCCATATGCTGTTAAGACAAGCAATCAACTATACAAGACGTGTAGCAAACAATCAATATTTGGAACCATCTTCACTTACATACAACCACATAAAACTTCTTCCTAACCCACTAGAATGTGGCAGTAATCTCTCAATCATATCATTTCAAGGAACAAAAACAAATTCATGGAATCATCCTTATAAAACCCACTTCAACATGCATAAGCCAAACTCCTTGGAATTCAACACCAAATTCTAATACAACTTGCCTAAAATTGGTTGGCTATCTAATCTCAAATTGGATTAAGCACTATTCTATCCTATACGTATACCATTGGTTATATTATTAATGGCTATACAACAAGCCAAGATACAAGTTATAATTTAACAATAGATAGAATGATAACTATTGAGATTTCAAATTCTTGAATTCTACAGTAGGTCTCTAAAGGTTGTTATTCTTGTTACAAGACATGTACTAGTCCAAGATAGGTTTGCTTCCTAAAACTTCAATTTTACTAAACATAATTCTACCTCCAAACCACTCCTACCGGCACTTAACTATGTTTTTAAATGACCCTGTAATTACAAGCCATAATACAAGTTTAACTAAATATGGAGGTAGAAATATTTTTTTTTCTTCAATATATATTGCAAAATGTACCTTTGTGTCATGTTCGGTTCAAAATGCCCGGTCGGAGTTCGAGCTTCTTGCCTTATTTAAATTAAACCAAACTTAGAAATGTGCACTTAAATTTTATATTATAAAAAATAATAAAATCAAGAGCATAGAAAGAAAAAATTTGAATTATTTCTGATGGGTTTCAGCACTTGTTCAAACAAAGTATTTCTGCATATTATGGTTCTTGCATCAACGTAAAACACACTAGAGCAAACCCCATTGTTTTTCTTTTAGGAGATTCAGAGTTGTGTTGCTTTTCACTAAAGATGATCTAATGTTAGTAGCCAAGTCAGTCCCATTGCAGTTTGCCGGTTGTGACATCTTTCACTCACCCCAATGCTTACTTTTGAAATTTTTAAACCAATGATTCTCAAGGTATTAGAATTCATGATTTCCACGGTGACCCGCCCGGCGTTTAAGGGTATGATAGTTTGGTTATTTATTTGGTTGTTTGTTTTGGTTTTGGTTTGGTTTTGGTTTGGTTTGTATTGTTGGTTTGTTACGCTGAGATTTCCCGGACCGTGCGTCCCTCAGTGGCATTCTTGGTACCATCTGAAAAAACCTTGGCAAAGACGGTGCATGGGCTTTGTTTTGTAGCTTTTGGACCTTCTATATGAAAGTTATCAAATTTCAAAGCCTTTATGAATCCAAAAAAGTAGAAAATTACTTTTACTTTTATTTTGGTTGTGGCAATGGCATAGGGCACACTTAAAGTATTGTAGAAGCTTTTCCCTTTTCACATAAAAATTTGAGGATGAATAGTTGCACTGCTTGTTCTACACGAAAGGATTTTGGATCATCCATTGGACACAAACTGTCCACCTCGATGTTTGAGGGTTAAGTTAGTTTACAAATTGGAATCTCTGGTTTCTTCTATTGTCCATTGCAACACCTTTGTTATATTTCAGTAACACTTAAAGGACAGACTGGTGATTATGGAAATTATCCCTTTGCTTACCATGTCAATCATTGGCTTCAAAAATTGGAAAAGCATTCGTATAAAGTCAAACTATTGTAGAAGACCTCCCCTTTACACAACAAAATTCTAAAGATGAGTAGTTGCACTTCTTTCCTACTAAATGGATTCTAGATTGATAGAAAACTTTCTTGTCAATGTTTCAAGGTTAATAATATTGAAGTCTAAATCAAATGTCTTATAAATGATCAAGTTAGTCTTTGATTGCTCACTAGGGATCAGGGCTTTTTTTTTGGCTTTTTGGTGCTAGATTGCACTAGAAAAAATAATTTGGCTAAAAAATGCTAGAAATAATGTAAAAAAACTTGGATGAAATCGCCAAACAACTTTGAATTTAAAAAAAATCTTAGATGAAATCGCCAAATTGTGGATGAAAACCATACTATACATCCAATATGTGGATGAATGTTGTAATTTGGAGCACCACTAAAACATTTAATATCGCCATTGTGGCACTTCCTAAAAAATGAAAAAAAAGCCCTGCTAGGAATCAACCCAAAATCAATCATTGTTTTTCATAAGGACAATAGCCCGGATTGAAAATTCTACCAACCAAGTAAGTTTCACCAAATATGAATCCAAAATACAATATTGAATATGGATATGGTATAATACAAGAGCGGATACAAATACGAAATACAACTTCAATATATTATACGAGATATGGGATACAAAATACGGATCAAAAAATACAAAAATATAGTTTATATATCCCATATCAATTGGCACCCCACCCCCACCTAGAAACTACAAAGGGGGGGACGAGGGTCAAGAAGAAATTGAATTTAAATTTATTTTTTGAACTCATGGGGGGTATGAAAAAATTAATGTGTTTCAGTGCATTGTCTCACACACAATGCACTCAAAAGAGGCAGTATCTGCCTAAACTACAAACAACCTTGCAATTCGATAAATCCCAAAACTTTACATATAGCCTCCAAGAGATTCTAGGTTCATAAGTGCAAGCTACTTTTCTTATTTTGCACTTTCAAAACAGACGAGCGTTAGTAGTTACCTTTGCTTTCGATAAATTATACAATATCTTTCACTCAATGGAGATTCTTGTCATTTTGATTGCACCGTTGGGCTTTGGGATTGTTTTTTAGTCAAAAATGCCTCTTTCTAGTTTTGGTCATAGACTTTGTCCCTTTTTCTTGAGATTAGAATTTTGAGCATGGAGAATTTTTTCATTTCCTCAGTATGGTCAGTAAATTTGCAAGACTTCCTAAACTAGGATCTATTAGGGCATGCTAATCTTTGATATGACCATGGCTACTTTGGACTACATTGCCATCATTTCTAGGCAATCGGTCACATACAAGAGGTTGTTTGTCCATCTGAGTATTATTTTGGGTGTGTATAGAGCTAATTTGATTGGAACCTTCTATCTCCTAGGTGTTTTTAAGCATTAATTCTACCCTAAAATTCTCATTAAGGTCTTCTTAAGTCCCAAGGGCCATTTTGACTATTTGATAAGCAAAACTTACATTTGAATCAATATGTCATTAGATGTTTTTTCAGTGTCGTAGGAGACTATCCCGGGGTTGTTCCTTGTGCAAGGAACCAACGACTACTAGTATGAAATTTTGAATTTCAAAAAATAAAATTCAAAAAATTTAAAAATCTTAAAAAATATAAAAATTTGATCACCGTTTTAAAAAAAATTGAATACTCAATTATAATTAATAATTGATTAGTATTATTTGACGTGGCAATCTCTCTGCCACATCAGACTGCCTACATGGCAGAGTTCCCAAAGTTTCCAATGCGTTCCCACAGCACGGGAACTCCCAGTCTTCTAAATGCCCCCAAAAACATCTAATTCTACTTAGGAGCTTTCAACACTAATAGGTTATTTCTATTACATAAGTTAAAAAAATAAAGAAAAATAAAGAACCCTAGTAACAACTCTTCAGCTTACGGACTCCACCATCAAAGTTATTTACCAAGCACACAAGAAACACTAAAATTCAAAAGAAATACCATTCCAAATTTGTTCATAAAAGCAAGAGTTGAAAGGTAGGATGTGCAAAATTTAAGTTACAATTACAAATGTAACTTGGGTGATTACCACAAATGGTGAATTGAAGGAAGGCCACAAAAGAAGGGGCCATGGGACTCACCAAGAGTTTCTTCTTTGACAATAGGAATGGTGTTTGTGGAGGCTAGCCATAGTCACAATCCCAGAGTGTCTTTTTTACAAGTATAATATAAAAATTGGGTACAAGATTGAGTTCAAAACTAGGCCTTAGAGCAGACCTACAACAACATGGTGAAGCAATATTCTCAATGTTTTGTTCCATTGATCTTCTTGTAACAAAAAATATCAATGGCACTTATTGTTAAGAGTGTTTTTTGACCGTGTTACTATGGGGCTGCTTTTAAAATAAGAGGTTGTTTGAGACATTCAATCACTTGGACTTTATTAGTGAAGAATGTAAAGTCGCAACCACTTTCATTTGGAATAAAGAAATACAAACAAAATGTAGTTTTTCGTGTGGCAAGCTAATTCTGGTTTGTTTCAAATATACTGCAAGTATGGCAGGATGAATTTCAAGGGGAAGTGCAAGTCTTGTGGCACAAGCTTCATCAAGACCTGAAAGCATTGTGTGCTAGGATGCCTCAAGTGGGCAAGGCAGTTATGGAGATAGATGGTTGGTGTTACAAAAGCCTTGCATCTCATATTGCAAGCTTCATAGCAAGAAATATTTAGAAAGATTAGATTGGTAGGCACGGATGTAAGGTGGACAAACCCAACAAGGACAACCTAATTTGGTGTAGGATATCCTCATCAGAATTGCTACCACAAGGTGTATTTGGTGTGCTAGAAATAATATTGAATCTATACAAGTATCATTCAATGCTAGTGAGGTGTGTCTCCTTGCTTGGTTGAACATGGTGTATGATAGCATGGCAAGCCATTCCTAGCTTGAAAGTCAATCTTGATAAGTATCAAGCTCAATGCATTATTTTCCTCGAAACTAGGTGTAACACTAACTAAGGTGGGTACATCCAAAACCATCACAAATTGATACTGGGCCTAGTTATTATTATTGGGCTAATCAAATTTCATATTGTCTTGTTGGCAAGTGAAAGGAGGTTTGAATGCAACAATAAATGCGACATTTAGATACAATATGCAAAAAAGATGAAGGGGCAAAGTTTGGTTCTAAACGCGTTTCTTCCACATAGGTACAAAAATGATTTTTGGGATGTACAAAGTCTAAAGATGGCGGTTTTAGATAGGGGCAATTTTTAGGTGCTTACCTCAATCAAGTATTTTGCTTACATGATGCAAGTACTCCCAAGTGGAAGCTTGCCGTGACACTTACCACCCCCTTCCTAGAAAACTATACAATCCATACTAAGCCTCTATTCCTTGTATTATATGTCTTTGTCCTTTCACTTTGCAAGATAGAAACCAGCTAAGGTAGGAAATCCTTAAAGGAATTCGAGCTCAAAATGCATTCACTTCTTGAATGTAGAGGTACATATTTCTTTTTTCAATGTACCAATAGTTTGAACATATTGGAGGGGTGGACCTTCTAGAGCCATGTGCAATTTTCACTTCAAAAATCCATAACCAATTCCATGAAGGTCCGTCAAAAGTATGAAACAACTTGGATTAGATGCAAATTCCATTACTTTCTAGGAAATTTTTTCTAAAAAAAAATTCAAGAAGCCACATTCTTTGAATTCCATATCAATTAGTGAAATGAAAGGTCACTTCTATGTCAATTCCATGAGCCGACATTGCTCGCATGGTGATCTTCTTTGTGTTCCTCCTCTAAGATTGTGTCTTGACATGGAAACATGTGGTGTGTAATCCTAGTTTAGAATATTTCTGGTTGCCATAGATGTTGTGTTGTGTCAGTCCTCACTACGACCCTTGAAGATCATATGCCGTGAAAAAGTGAGAAAAAGTAAAAAAAGAGTTTGCTTTCCAAAATAAAAATAAATAAATAAATTCCTTTTCTCCATCTTGGTCAATCAAAGAAAAGCCTGAACCGTGAGTGAAAGATGGCATCACTGTTGCTCTTGTTCTTGAGTTAGTCTTGGAATAAACTCCAGGTTTCAAAAAAAAAAAAAAAAAAAAATGGCATTCACTGTTTGTTCGTGAGTTTGTCTTGGAAGTTGGAATAAACTCCGGGTTTCAAAAAAAAAAAAAGATGGCAACACTGTTGCTCAGTTACTGGTGAAGGTCAGAGGGACACAAGTTCCCATGGCAAATTTGCTTCGATCATTTGTTCTTCCACACGTTCCATGTGCCCGAGTCTGCCAACGGAGTCATCCAAATGATGGAATTCACCATCAATCAATTGAATTTCTGTAGCTTCTGAATGACCCTCCCTTTCACCTTTCACCTGTCCCCGGCCAGGCGGCCAGTGAGCCTGGTGGAATTCTCTACTGAATTTGTGGCATGAAAATTATCAACGAATTCAAGGATCCACTCATGCATTCGTCCGAGCGAGCGGAGTGAAAGTGAAGCAACCCAGACTTGTGTTATGGTATTTATAGTTTGGGAAACTGACCTAAAGGACTTTTATTAGTCGAATGATTTCCATAACCTGATCAAGGAGTGAGTGGGTTAACCCTTTAAGGCTCTGGTCAACCTCGATTGCAATTCTCAAAATAATGATTTTTGACATCTAATTTAGACTAAGAAAATGAAGCTTGAAAATGAAGTTTTGTTTCTACTCCATTTTAAAGTTTTGGAAAATGTCAAAAATTGAAAGAGTTATTGCAATTGGAAGCTCGATGTGTTAGAATCCAAATAACACAACATTCTGTGTTTTTCATTCAAATTTTATTTTCTTAACATGAATTTTACATTTAAACTATAAAATTATGTTTCTCATTCTACCATTCATTTATGGTAAAAATTACAAATTATTCTAAAATACATTATAATTTATATAATTTTATTTCTACCCTCAGCCTTAAAATTCACAATAATTTGATGTCTCCATCAAAATTATTGAAAAAATATTATATATATAATGCATTTGTGCAATAGAAAAAAAATATAAAAAATTTATACATCAATTAAATAAAAGGATAAATTTGGTTCAATAGTTGGATTTGACTTCAATGTCTTTGTTGTGGTTGTTTTGGGTGTAAAAAATAAAATAAGCAATTGAAAATTTTTCAAACTAATCTACATTGCTACTTGTACCTCTTGAAAAAATTTCAAATAATTTGGGTTGTTTTTGTTATTTTTGCTCATTTATGTTCAATTTTTGCAATAAAAATGATAACAATTACAATTTTTCACAAAATCAATTGAAATTTCTCAAAAGTGATATGGAATTCATAGTTTTGAGTAACAAAAATATAAAATTATTTTTTGAACACAATTTCCAATGGTGAATTTAGCTTAGACATGATGTTTGACCATTTCGCAATGGATCACGTCCTTTAGGGGTTCATATTATGATAAATCCATACATGAAAAATTGATGGGGTAAACATGTCATTCATCCATTGGTAGTTAAGCTTTTCCAAAATTTATGAAAGGGGTGCGCATGTCGCATTGCCATTGGTTGAGGAACTGGTTGCTTGGAACAAACTTCATCCCACCCCATATTTGTATTTCTGGCCTACAAGTTTGTCCTGCAAACAATATGAAATAATCTACCATATGTATATCTCATACGTATCCATATGAATCCAAATCCACATGAGTCTATATCCATATATATGTATGTATGTATGTATATTTGTATGTATGTATGTATGCATATGGATGGATGTATCAATAGATTTGTATATCTATATAATTTGTATGTGTCCCATATGTATCCAAAAGCATTTCTGACGCATCCTAAACATCATATATATCCAGTATTTATATTCCCTATAGGTATTTATTTTCATATTTGTAACTCATAGCGCCAAATTTTAATTGGAAATCAACAATTGGGGAGGGAGGGATTCTTTCTTAAATAAAGTCAACGATTGTGGGGGAAGGAAAATTGCAAGAATCCACCTATTTGCCTCTTTTGGGCTCATTGTCATTGTCATTGTTTACCACTAAGTTAGCAATCTCTTTTACATCCTTTAAAAGGGGCCTCTTATAGTCAAAAAAATTGTCTTGTTGATGGCTCATGAACCAATCCTAATCCTTCAATTAAGTAATACACACCTTCTAGGCATCTAATAAAGCATAATTGACCTTCACAGCATGGGAAAGACAGTGGTTTTGTAGTCATACAATTTTTAGTTTATGTTTTGCAATTTTTTTGTAAACAAGCACCATAACAATAGTTAATAGTGGAACTAGTGTTGTATCATTGAATCCTTTAGATTGTAGATGAGCCAAAAGTAGTCACCTGAATTATACATTGAAATAAATAATTTTAAATGAAGTGAATTTTTTTGAATTTAGAACTACATGCAAATTGGATGGATGTTCGAAATCTTGCATTACATCAAATGGTATAAGAATCCTTGCATCCTAAAATTTGGAAGATCTTCAGTTATTCCAATTTACAACAATAACATGATATTAATAAACTAATATAACACAATGTATGCCAATACACATTACTAGACTATTACGTATCAGCAATCTATGTCCATGTGATTTTACATGTTTTGATTTATAGAGATCATAGAGACAGTATGTAGGTACTAGGATTACCGTTCATAACTTGAAATAAAGTATGTAGCTACTAGGATTACCGTTCATAACTTGAAACAAGTACACGACTTAGTGTGAGAGGCGTGTATAAGCCATGCACCTAAAACTTTTGATAGATTTTATTTTCTAAGTTTTAAATTCATTAGAAATTAAAACCCCGGCTTAAAGACTAGATTTTCAAATTTTGAACAATGAACACATTCCAAGCATAGAAAATTGAGATTTCCCATATATTGCTTTTCTTTTTGGAGATTCTTGAGTTAGTTTTGTAATATTTTCTAGGATATAGATTTTGAAGTCTTTGTTTTGAAAATTTTCATGATTCAAAGGGAACCAATATGTTTCATCTCAAATMACAACTTTTCCAGTTCAAAAATGGCCCTTCCAAAATGAGTTATATGTARAATAGAAATCTTTTAAAATCACCATGATTAGAGCTTAAAATTTTGAACTTAATAAAAAAAATCATATAAAAAGTAAAAAAATTTAATCTAAATTCACAAATTTCAAAGAGGATGTTTGAAAATGTCAAAGAAATTGTTCCTTCTATTATTTTGTTATTTTGACGCCAATCATGTTTGAACCCTAGTCTCCACTACAAAAAGCCATGAGTCTTAGCATTCAATGTACCTACTTCCCTCCAATGTCTAATCCCACCTTTTTATTCCATTTATATTTCTTCATATTCCTTGTTCAATGGTGAGGGCATGTGCTGTAATTTTTTTCCAAGGTCATTTTTGACTCTCTTCTCATGTTTTTTTAACCTACTGCTTGAAAAAATTGCCACATGGGTAACAAATCCCCCCAAAAAATTTGAAATTGGATGGATTTTAATATGGAGAGAAATGATATAAATTTAGAAAAATGGAGTAGGTTTGGACTTTGGGCTTGGCCTTTGGCCTTTGGAGGCTTCACACTATGGCCGGCCAAAGGCTCTAATTCCTAGTTTTTATGGCCTATTTGTTGCACATTTCCTTGGACTCTCACCAAAGTTTGGCCACTCAATCCCACGGCCTCTCGACTTAGATGGCCATAGTGTGAAGCGGCCCTTATATCCATGGCCTCTTAGAACAACTGAGTATATAGAGATATAGTGCCAATCAACATGGTCGTGATTGAGGATGCTCTAAGGTTAACCCCTATACGGCTTGATTCATTTCTAAACTTGATGATTTGAGAAAAATCATTATAAAGTGCTATTTGAAAGCATATTTTGGAATTGATACACAAATCAAGTTTTAAACTAAGAGTTGTAAATTCCATCTGTACAGTTAGATTCACCAATACCATCACCAATAATTTTTTATAACTTTTGAAAGAAAATTTTCAAAATTCCTTTAAAATTCAACAACAAGCAAAATATTATCATATTTGAAGTAGAGTTTGTTGGAATGGATTTGAAATGAGGTTCTCTCTGACATGGTGATTTTTCAAAATTTTGTGTTTTTTAAATCTTTGACCTCATTTTGGCAAATCCAATTTTGAACTAAAGTCAATGCAATTTTGGCTTGGTCAACCACTTGACATACTTGCTCATTGGTAATTTTAGGAAAATATGTGCTCAAGTAACACCAAATCCATCTTTTAGATAAAACAACGACTTGATATGGTATCTTAATTCGTGAACGTTACAAGCTAAACAACAAAAATTGGGAACGTGAAAAACCTTTCTGACAAAAACCGGAATAGTTTGAAGTTGACTCATTTATTGAAGACTTCACCGTTGATTTGAAGAGCCAACTGTTTGATCACTGTTATTGTGCAAGTTTTGAAAGAATTCACCGTTGGGATTTTCAAAGTATAATATTTGATGAACCCTGAATTTCAGAAAAGTTGGCACCTTAGCATCCGGAAAACGTCCACTGTGACATTCAGGGTTTAATTAGTTAGAAAACTTTCATCCAAGCAGTTAGGAGGATGTAACTTCAGTTTCAATGTGTTCATTGTTTAGAGAATGGACATTGGAGCGCTCTAGGGTTGATTTAACCCCTAAGTGGTTTGGAGGACACATTGTGTTTTCTCAATTCATACGTGGCCCTTATTCTCCTACTTCCATGAAGTATTTGTTTAGTATGTAAATTATAAAATTGAAGATACAATAGCCATTGATTTTCTCATGATTTTACAAAAAAATTGTAATGTCCATTGTTGATATGAGAGGCTGATGAACACGCTCAACAATATATTTCAAGAAAAATACATTTACAACTTCCACAATGTGCGCATCCATCCATCCCTCTGCTCGCATTTGCTATGACCAAGTACGCTGGTTTATTGCAATTATAGTTGCTTTGATGGCACCTGGGGACTGTGACAAGAGCATCTTACGCATGATTAAATGAGGTTTTGGGTTTCAAGGTTTTTTAATATAGTGCTTATGTATGCAAGCCTCCAAACGAGGAAGCCTCAAGCTTCATAATATTTTCAAAATTATTAACACATCTCATGTAGCCAAAAATTGTGTAGTTCAATAGAAGACTTCATCATGCATTTAGCACAATTTTTTTTTTATAATGAACAATAAACCACTCACTTCAAGGTTGTGTATATCATACTTAAGAAATGTACATATGTGTGTAGGAGAATATATCGTGCCCATGAAATGGGCCCCACAGGCTAGATTTACCACAGGAAAAAATGCAAAAAAATTCTATTTTTTGCACAATTTTTTTATTGCAATTTCTGAATTCAGATTTGCAATGAGAGCCTCCAAATTAGCTTGGAGAAGTATAGAACATACCCTAGTGACGGCTCAATACAGGGGACTTTCTTTTTACTTTTACCCTCAAACATTATCATGCGGGGTCCATTTCATGGGCACGATTTGGTGTCCTGCCAGATGTATTGAAAGACATTCAAAACCACTTAGGGATTAACCTCATGCAATCCAAATCTCATTTGGTGAAAATTGTCTACACTAAATAGTGAAATTAGGTTGCCCCTCACTAATTTCTCGACATTCCACATTATATAAATATTTATGGTTATTGTACTAAAATGCACTACTTTTGAATTAGTCATTGGTGTTGATGGAACTCATGAACCTTTCTGTGAACAAATGGAGGTATTTGTAGAAATATTTGTTGACTTTGATGGCTTGTAGAGTAACTTTCTTGGGGTAAGGCAACCTAATTGTAGAGGCAACCTAATTTCACTATTTAGTGTACCTTCGTCAGGTTGATGCAACTTTGGTGGGTTCATCATTCCCTAGGTGTCTGTGATCGGTCTTTTTGCCTCTGATTGCCTGATTGCCTGATTCATCTGCCTTCTGATCAATTAATTTGTGATCACATATATATATTATATATATAATAAAATATTTAAAAAAAAAATCTAGACTGAATGATATGCTGGTTCCTAGCCTTTCAGAAATTTCCAAAAAGATTCCCTGCTCTCTTGCAGGCCTGATGAGGAGGTCAGACAAGGCAAAATGGGTGATGAGGATATCCTAAAAAAAGTACATTCCACAGACCTGCAAATGCTGATTTGAAGGCCAGTAGGAAATTTAATTTCAGTAGGGGTGAGGGACTCCATCATCCAGCCCTTTGGGAGGGTTTTTTGAAAATTAAAGTACCAGGATGGCGATCACTTAAAATTCAAAATTTGGTGAAGCTCTTTCCTTTTCAATGGAATTTGTCCATGTGATTCAAAAAATAAATAAATGAAGGCGTCCACTAGAGGCTGCTAACATTTGGGCTTCATTCAATCGTATGTGGACGGTCTCTCCGGTCCTTGCCAACAAGGATGACAATAGTATTATCTAAAACACTATGAGTCCTTCCATGTGTTCGTTTAGATAGGTTGCTCTGCTTTTGTTTTTCCTCTAGTGTGGTTGTAGGAGGGTTGTAGGAGGGGGAGGGGCTCAATTTGAAAACAAGATGAACTACCCTCCCAAGTTCTTGACAGGAAAGAGGCCACCCATCAACTGAGACAGACTGTTTTCAAGCTGTCTTCATGTCATGTAAGGTGGGTATACCCTAAAGCGCCACAAATTGGTATTGTGTCTAGTTACTATTATTGGGCTGATCAGAATTTCATATTGTCTTGTTGGCAAATGAAAGCACAATCCAATGCACCAAAAAATGCAGCATTTGGATACAGTATGCAAAAGTTGTTAAGGGTCAAAGTTTGTTTCTGAAAGCGTCATCTACAGCCTATGTACATGACTGATTTTAGAAATGTACATGGATTGTAGATGGCGCTTTAAGGTCAGTTGCGCTTTTGGGTGTACCCACCTTACTAGCTTGCGAAACAAACTTGTTTTCAAGCCAAAATGCCTATTTGCTTTGCAAATTCAGCGTGATCTCTTCAAATGTTCATTTTCTCTTTAAACCTGGCAAAGTTCATTTGAATGGTAACTTAGAGTATGGGAGGCAATCCATTCTTGATCACATACACTCACACTCATTCTGGTAAGGCAGGGTGGTCTTTGGATCAATTTTGATGCATTATAATAAAGAACAACACTTCTGCTTGGTAAAGTGGCACATGGCAATGAAGCACTCTCAATTGGTGCTAAAAATTTTCTATCATAGTAATGAAGCACTCTTGATCTTACAATCAGCCCTTGGTTGGAAATAGGATAACCTATATAACCAAAATATGGGACAAACATAATCTTTACCTTCAAAATTCATGATAATTTTGTTTTGGGAAAAAAATTATGAAAAATATGGAATCCTTTTCAAATCTATTTCTAGACATGGAGAAATTTTTTCCCCTCGACGGTTTTGCATTCTAGGTATGCTCAATTGCTCAAGTGGTTATAAATAAAGGTTGCCTCCCTTGGAAGACAAGATGTTGGCAACCCTTTTTTCTCGGCACTATGGTGCCAAATTGCACCATTCCAAAATAAATGTCCACTTTCCGCTAGATGAAAGTAATCTTTTGTCACTAGAAAAAAATTCATTTTTATTGAAAATATGGATGAAATTATCAAATTTGGATGAAAAAGTGTATGAAGTGGATTGAAAAGTGTGTTTTCCAAAAGACGAATGTATGAAGAAATAAAACGCTTCACCAAGTTTTTTTTGTTTTTCTGATGAAATGGAGGGACCATTGCATTAAAAAAAACCAAAAAACCAACAAAACAACCAAGCCCCTCGGGTTGGACAATGAAGAGAAAAGAGACCCTTTTGCTACCATGCCTAATTGCTCTTAATAGACYAAGTCAAATTTGTATAATTTTTTTGTTGGCAAGTAAAAAAAAGGTTTCAATGCAATAAAGAACACAACATTTGAATACCTTTATGCAAGAATTAAGAATGCTCTACATTCTTTTTGGTAGATGTTCCAAAACCATTTCTTCCACATATGTACATATCGAATTCGGAGACGTAAACAAAGTGATAATGTGTGATTATAAGGTGTACCCATCTTCTTAATAACAATAATTTCATGACGAAGTCTGGCTCAATCCATTGTACAGTTTGATGAGGGGCTAAGTTAATAAGTTGTAATCSGTGATTGCGAAGTTCTAACATGAATTGCACATCCTATTCAGCAATCAAAGGAAATTATTGTACTGTACTGTCCTTGATTGGTGCTTGCTCAAGTGCTGTTGATGGATGGAAACAAAGCTAAGCTTATCTTACCTTGGAACTCAAACATACCCATCACGATTTGTCGCTTGAAAAGTACATTTGGTAGTTTGATGCTTAAGGTGGGTACATCCGAAATCCCATTGTGCCTAAAATTGCCATCATCACTTTGTGTACATCTACAATATCAATATGTTCTTACGTGGAAAAAAAAAATTTCAGAACATCTACCAAATTGAGTCTTCATCACTTTTGCATAGGGGATCCAAATGTTGTGTTTTTTGGTTTACATATCTAAAATCATTATGTGTCTATGTGGAAGAAACAATTTTAGAACATCTACCAAAATTCATTGACGAGCCTTCATMACTTTTGCGTACATGATCCAAATGTCTCGTGTTCTTTGGTGTACATCTCTGAAATCAATATGCACCTATATAGAAGAAACAATTTTAGACAATCTACCAAAAAAATTGGACCATTGAACCCTCATCACTTTTGCTTAGAAAATCCATATGTTGTGTTCTTTGGTGTACATTGCCAAAATCAATATGAACCTATGAGGAAGAAAAAAATTTAGAACATCTACACAAAAATACTTGGACTCTTTATAACTTTTGAATGGGAGATCCAAATGTCACCTTCTTTGGTGTAAATCTCCAAAATCAATACATCCCTATGTAGACGAAATGATTTCTGAACATCTACCCCCAAAAAACTAGAGCCTTCATCACTTTTGCATGGGTATCAAAATGTTGCAAATACTTTGGTGTGTTGGAGCCTTCTTTCACTTGCCAACAAGAAAATATGATCTATCTAATAATAATGGTAATTGGGCACAATAGCAAAAAAAGTGGTGGATTTGGAGGGATGCCCACCTCGTTCATGAGAGCTTAGGGGCGATTTTGCATTCACTCATTATCAAATCGTCAAGAATTCATAGTTTACTCATATTGCTACTCATGTTGTGTGAGGGGCTGTTTCTTGAATGGATAGTGGATAGTGAGGGACTGGTGCATTTCAATTAATGCACCCCCCCCCCTCCATTCACTCAAAAGACCTCATTAAATTTTTTAAATGATTTATTAGCCCCCCATTTTATCATCTGAGTTGTTTGGATCTAAGTTGCAAACAATATGGGATATATCCATATCTCCTATCCTTTATCTTTATTGTACCATATTTGTATCAGTATTCCATATATTGTATATGTATCTATATTGTACCATATATGGTATGCCATATCCATACCTTATTTGTATTTTTGATTTGATGTCTCTCATCTTTTCTTGGGGGTGTGGTTTAATTTTCAAGAATGGCAAGTTCGCATACTTTTAGTGGATAGTCAATAAGATTCAATGAATATAAGAAAATTTAATTATGATGATCGTAATCAAAATGCTTATTGGAGTGGTTTAACCCCATAATGACCTTGCAATTTTCCAAATTGAGGACCCCTACTAGAGAGGCAAACAAATTTTGTTTTTTCAATAAATAATTAAAGCCTACCTACTCGGATGTAACCGTACAGAAAAATAGTATGCTCTGCAAGGGTCAACGTTAAAAAATTATGGGGCCCAAATGACTCGTCACAATGCATCACATTCTCAAGGCATTGAAGGTACATGGTTGCCAAATCACAAATTTTTTGTCCCTCTAGGTGCTTCAACAGTTGTTGCAAGATGAATACGTTGTTTTTTGAGGTGTGTTTTTTTTGTAGGAAAGAAGAGAAGATGCACATGATCGATGCCCCAAAAAATATTCTATAGGAATAACACATGTTCGGTGGAGGATCACCAAACAACAGGGTGCTCGACATGCCCATTTTAGGGACACGGATTCTTTTTTTTCAATGAAAAATGAACTTCTCATGGGAAGAAGATCCCTATGGTGGAAACGACATACAAAAACTCATAAAGCTGTAGAATTTTGTTTCGCAAGAATCGGACGATGCATTTGAGAAAAAATCCATTTTGAATCCATACTTGTGTGCCACCTGGAGAATGGATGGCTTTTGAACACGGGAATTCACAGTGGCAGCGAAATCTCTCAAGAGTGCTATGACAAGGTGCGTTTGGAGAAGGACTGGGTAAGTGCGTGCCAGGCGGTCCTAACCATCTCCCCCCTGCATGAAGGTCATAGGCGGGACCGGAGTTTGTACAGGCGGAAAGCACTCACCAATCCCTGCTATCGCCACTATGTCCTTGTCTCCCTCCCACCACCACCACTGAAACATCACTCTCGCATTGGAGAGGTCTTTTTGCGAATCCTAAGCTCCTCCACAGCTACTGCTCACAATCTGTTGTACTAAACCCTGACCCATGTACTTATCTGTGCAAGGATATATCGTTTGTAAATTCATTTTTGCGTGCAAAGAATACAAGAATACACCCAAATCAGGTTTCTGGAGGTGTCGGAAAAAGTGTGCCCAAGAGGGCGGACTCAAGATTTGCCAACGGTCTTTGTGCAGGTGGAGGCCTTGTCATCCACATATGTGATCCACGTTGGTACCTGCTTTTCACGCTGCCAAACTAGGGGTCTACTTACATTGTATGCCTTAAAAAATTCAGGCCACGTCATAATCGAAATCAGAAAGTTCCGCCAGTTTGGAAACTTTACTCTCCAATACCATAGTTAACCATTTTATGAAACATCACACTGATTTCCCATTATTCAACTTTGAAAATTAACCAAAGACAGATTATGTCCTGGGGACATTTTGGGGTTAAAGTGCAGTCAGTTATCCATGAAGAATCTTGGATATAAATTAAATAGAGATTCAAATTTTATGATGTATGGAAGTTTCAATTTTGAAGCTATAGAAGTTCAAATGGTCTAATTTGTAGAAATGTAGATTGATTGATTGGCATTTATTTACAGACTAACTACTAACAAGGGGAATACATGGAATACTATGATGTCACTGTTGTTCTTAATTAAAGATGCATTTTCTAAAAACTACTATATATTGTTATATTCTTTATTGTTATCGATACCTAACAAAAAAAACACTATATATTTAAAAGTAAAAATTTGACTCAACATAGCTTTTCAATATTACAAATTTCATTTTTTTAACATCAATTAAATTTGAGATGAAAGGTTGTCAAACCAAGTCTCTAATTCACTTTATATACTTTGAAAATTACAAAATTCATAGAGATACAAAGTGCATCTCTACATATCAAAGAATCTTCAAATGCAATTCCAATTAATGGTGTAAATTTGCTTCATAATCCCCCAAAAGGGGGAAACTTATGAAGCATCTAAATTTTGTCGTTCAAGGTTTTAAAATGACAAGAAAAATGTAGAAAGTAGGAGGAGCGTAAAGAACCTAGAAGATGAAGGACCAAGAGAGGTAGTCGTTTTAAGGTCCAAAATGTTTTCTCATGGTTTAAAAATAGCAATTATCACCAAATGTGAACAACCATTAAATCATTTTGATATAGGATATTAATGAAGAAGTTCAAATTTGTTGTGAATGCAAGTGTATTCCATTTTCATAAATGCAATTCTAAGCAATCAAGTTGGAAACCATGATTCATTGTGTTATTTAATCTACAATGAAATGTAATTTAGAAATATATACTAGAAGTGATTGGCTATCCCATCAAAAACACTAGAATGTCCAATCACAAATTCACAATATAGTAGAACCTCCTGATTGAATAGGTCCCGGATGAGTTTGACATATTGGTTGACAAAGGTTTATTGACTAACAGCATCCCCACCGTACACGGCCAATGAAGCAAGGCCGGGGATTGGCCGGGCCGGCCCCATTTATTTCCCCCACGGCACACACGAGAAAGCCAAAAAAATGGCTGGCCGCGGCCAATTGTAGAGATCGGATGGCCAATTGGGGTGGCTTCCCCATGAGGTGGTATGGGTGAATTTTGTTTTTTGCTCACATTTCGAGGGACATTTATTGCTTCTCCATGCTTTGTGGGGGTGAGGTGGCGCTCGTAGAGGCCATGTTGACTTCCTCCCGTGTCTCTAGGCGGAGTTGCGGTGGGGTGATAGCAAAAAAGGAAGGCCCGACTCCCCTCATTGGACACGCCAATTGAGGTTGCCCGTCCCTTTTGGCCGGGTGCGGAGTGGGGATGCTCTAAGAGAGGGTCAGATTTAGTCACAACCTTTGTAATGTGGCCCAATCCGAGACCGGTCTGACAACATTGTTTTATAGAGGTTTATTGGCTTATAGAGGAGCTACTTAGAGAGGTTCTACTGTAGAACCAATCTACGTTAGTCCCCCTAAGCTCTCTATTTCCACACATCCTCCGCATGAAAATTGATATTCCGAAGGGAGTGCAATTAGGGAGGATTGAGTGTACTGGTAAAAATCTGGTCCGTGGTTTACCACCTGTTGGTCAGCATGGAATCTCGGCTATTGAAGTAACTAATTTACTGCAGTAACTTACTGGTGTATGTATAAGTTACCCCACGGCCCCACATGCAACAGTAAGTACTCCCTCTGCAGTAGTATTGCAGTTGATGAGATTCCATCCATAAATTATCACAAGTACTATTTTTTTAATAGTTATTGCATGAAAAGTGCTCACTCATTCATTGGATGTGGATCAATTTTCAACCCATCAATTTCATAAGTTCATAAGTTCAAGTGCACTGTTTAGTTGAGGTAAGGTAGGAGGTCCATAAAGCCACCACATAACATTCTTAAGGAGCTACTGTACCTCCCCCCAGATGGAGGTATAATCCTCCCCTATATACCTGGGGGAGGAATTCACTTAACCCCTAAAGGACCATTGTCCCTCGGGGGACAAATGAGATTTCGGGCAGGTACCTACGGGCTGAATTGTTTATGTGATTTTTTGAAACTTTTTTTGGAGATAGAAAAACTGATGAGCTTTGTGGGAATGTAATTTTTTTTTCAATCGGTGCCCAGGAACAAAATTTATACCCAAATAAGCTCAAAGCTAGGGAGACCGGACAGCAAAAAAAAATTTGCAAAAATTTGAATTTTTTATTTTTTATTTTTTTTCCTAGTAGATTATACTTTTGTATATCTGGAATGCTTTGATTAGTCTCATTTGGATTTGTTATGAGAAAGTTATGGACAATCTTGGATCCTACAAGTTATTTTTTCAAGAAGATATTGTCATTGCCCGAAACTCAAGATTGTCCATAACTTTCTCATAACAAATCCAAATGAGACTAATCAAAGCATTCCAGATATACAAAAGTATAATCTACGAGGAAAAAAAATAAAAAATAAAAAATTCAAATTTTTGCAAATTTTTTTTGCTGCCCGGTCTCCCTAGCTTTGAGCTTATTTGGGTATAAATTTTGTTCCCGGGCACCGATTGAAAAAAAAATTACATTCCCACGAAGCTCATCCGTTTTTCTATCTCCAAAAAAAGTTTCAAAAAATCACATAAAAAATTCAGCCTGTAGATACCTGCCCGGAATCTCATTTGTCCCCCGAGGGGACAATGGTCCTTTAGGGGTTAAAATACTGTCATTCTTATTGGCTACCAGCTCTTGCTGGACTGTTCTGTCAGAATGGGAGATGCAGTGATTGGCTGCGCTCAAGTTCTTTGTTGCTGTGGGGTCCAGATTTTGAGGGAGCAAAAGGGACCCCCCCCAATGAAGGTTAAGAATGTTATGCATGTAAGCATTGAAGATTTGAAACTGAATTTTGGGGAGGTAAAACATCTTGAAATATTTTTCAGTAAATTTTTGTTGAAAGCGAAGAGGAAGTGACATGTGGCTCAAGTTGTTTCATATTCTTTGGAGCTTTGTGGAATTAGTTTTGAAATTTTGAAGTTGAAATGCCATAGGGCTCTAAAAGCAACCACCTCCTAGAATGTACACAATTTCTACATTTTTGTACATTGAAGAAATCAAAATGTACCTCTGTTTCATGATCGATTCAAAATGCCCAGTCTGAGTTCGAGCTTCCTACCTAGAACCACCCGTTCCTAATCGGGGTCCAATAACCAACCTATAGACTAACGTGTTTCCAACCAAGGCCAAAATGTTTTTTTTTCTTCTTTTCAAAGTTGGATTTAAAAATTAATGACACATGTCCCAACTTAGTGTGCAAGAAAGTAGGAAGCAATGAGTGGAAAGGTATTTTTTTGAGTGATCGGAATTGGAAGAGTCTAGAGATTGGCAATGGGTCCGGCACACTTTTTGCCTTTGACATTTCCTAGTAATTTCAATTCATGCAATAAAATTACCAAAGTTTTTGCAATTTCCATCATTTTTTATCAACACACCTCTTCAAATGTTTACCTTGCATTGCATTGCTCGAGATTCGTCCAAAATTCCTTATTCAGTTGGTTATGGGTGGTGTTGCCTTATTTCATTATCATTTTTTTTTTAACAAAAGAATTCATTATCACTTATATTGGCCGGTAGAATTGGGTAAAAAATAACAATTGAAAATTTTAAAACATTAGAAAGGAACAATGAAAAAAATCTATAAATTTTTTATTTGGAGTGAAAAAGAGAGAAAAAAAATAGATTTGGTACTTGAAAAAACGGTTCAATATGCAAATTGAAGGAAAATAGTTGGTTACACCGATTCAAAGAATATCTTGAATGTTGAACAAGTGGGACCAAATTGAGCAACTAATTTGTGTAAGAGAACAATGTTTGGGAAGTTTTTGAAGTTATCTAGCTTGGTAATTTGCCTCCACTTTAGAGAAAGAGCTGATTTTTTTTTTCCAAGGGCACTAGTTGTATCCTTTCCATTTATCAAAATCTCTTGGTTTGTTTCCTCTAGTATCAAATTCTCATTGGCCACTTTCCTTTAGCTTTAAGTTTTTAATGGCTACCAATCCTAATCTTTCAAAGACATGCCAATTTTGAGGGTAAATTCCAAATTTCATCACATAGGGTAGACTCAAACGATAGAGGAGGGGCTTACTACCACAATCACAATCAACTCTAAAGAGATACCTACTTTGTCTTGTCCAACTACTTCAAGCCCCATCAATGGCCAATCCTAAATCAATATCCACCTTATCCAAGAACATACCTGCCTACAACAAATTCATATGCACCATCTATTTTTTATATTGGTTGTTTTTTGGTCCTACCATCTTTTCCAGTTTTGATCCTCAATTGTTATTTTTTTGATTAAAGTCTACTTGTCAAGAGTGTGTACATGGTAGCTTTGAGGTGTTTTCACCTTGATGTGTATACTTTACCAATGTACTAAATGTAGTTACCAATAACAAAGTCACACCTGCTTGATCCCATCAAATTTTTCACCTATTTCTTTTGCCATGCTTGCCATTAGTTCATGTAAGTTAGAGTTRAAGTTGTGTTTGATATGATAGACCCCCTCCCTGCCAACCAAAGATCCATACCTAACCTCTAGGTATAGCTAGTTCCAACCAAGTTTGGAATAGATTTCCAACCAAAGCTTGGATTGTGTTTTTAATCTTCCTTTTCTAGATTGAGATTAATAAGTTGATGACACATGTTCCAAAGTAGTGAGCAAAAAAGCAATTCTTGAATGGTCAAACTTAGAAGATTCTATATATTGATGATGGTTTTGATCATGCCAACTTTTGGCTCCCAAAACTCATAGTAATTTGAATTCAAGGAAAGAAAATCACAAAAAATTGACAATCTTTGCGATTTCTATCTTGAGTTCCTACATGGCAAATTTTTTACTTTGCCTTATATTGCTCCAAAATATGTACGGAATCGCTTAATTTCTAAAAGACCATTCTTTGCTCAGTGGACAAATGGAATTTCGAGCAGGTACCAACGGTCTCACTTTTTATTCTGATTTATTGAAACTTTTTTTGAAGATGGAAAAATTTATTTGCTTTGTAGGAATATAATTTTTTTCCAATCAGAGAACAAAAGTTATGCCTAAATGACCTCAAAATTAGGGAGAGGCAACCAAAAAAGAATTTAGATCTTTAAAAAATAAATTCTCATAGATATATTTTGCTTACATAGAAAGATTTGATTCATACCATTTGGATTTGTTATGAGAAAGTTATGGACAATCTTGATTTTCAGGCAATTGGAGCATCTTTTTGAAAATATAATTTGTAGGATTCATTTATGAATACAATTTATACAATTTTTCAAAAAATGAAGGTCCACATGGGTTATTTTGCTTGCTAAAACAATCTCATGTGGTCCGAAATGACCCTAAACTACCTCGGGTGATGGCTCAAGTGGTAGGAACCACTAAGTGCATCCACGAGGTTGGTTCAATTCCCCAAGGTGACATTGCTCTCATGGTGGTATTGTTTGTGTTCCTCCTCTTGTGTCTTGACGGGGAAGCCCGTGGTGTGTAATTCTTTCCGGATAAAAAACCCGGTTGTCATGGTTGTTGTGTCGTGTCAGTCTTTGAAGCGACATTCATTGGTTGTTTCTATCGCTGCGACCCTCATGGGTCATATGTTTCAAAAAAAACATTCTCGCCATAGGCATTAGTGCATATTAACTCCATCTTAGAGATATTAATAATTTTGATTTTCCTTCTATCTTCTACCTACTTCTATTTATCAATTTAAAAAAAAATGAAAGTTTCTTTTTTAAACTTTAGTCTAGACTCTAAACTCAATTCTCCACCATAAAGATTAAAAGCTCAAAACTTTGTAGACCAAAAAATTAAAGTTAAGAAGGTTCAAAGTCAAAAAATCTACATTGAATAGGGGTATTAAGAAGACCCATACTAATTAATTGACATTCCATACTATAAAAATATCTACCATAGTTGTACATCGCCTGTGACTGAAGTGTCCGGAAGTTGTACATCATGATTCAAACATCTACAACTTCCCTCATTTAGTCCCTTTATTTGTTTGGTCCCCTTAATACCCCTATTTAGTGTAGTTCGGCAATGTGTTGAAAAACTTGTTTTTTCACTTTAAACGCAGATATCTTGCAATTTTTGTGGTTGAAATTATTGAAATTTTTACCACATATTTTCATACTAGTTTGGTGTAAGATCACACAGCTAGATTTGAAAAAAGAAACAATTTTCACTTTTTTTAACTCTTTGCAATAAAAATGGTAGTATTGAGTGTTTTTTTGCAAGAGAAAGGCCTTGGTCTCTTTCTAGAGGTTAAACCCTCATCTCCAAAGGGGACAAAAAGTGTCCTCACATAGTCTAGCACTCAAATTCAAAGTGCTATAACTTTTACATTTGATCTTCAAATTCAATAAAAAAAACTTGTTGGAAAAGTTGCGCATATTAGTCTAGTTTTAGTGGTACAAGTTTCAAATCAATCCAAGATGTAATAAGTTTTTTAGAGACATTTGAAGTTCATAGGTTCAATTTGAGTTCATCACATTGCATTTTGATGGCCGCAACTTTGGGGGCTTGTAACTTTTTCATCAAATGTTTGTTTTCAATAAAATTTAACGGATTTTGTTCCTCCTAAGGTAGAGTTATTGTGGTAAAATTTCATGTCAATCCAAGTTGTTTTGAATGTTTGGGAACAATTCAAAGTTCAAAATCCAGACATTTTTGCATTATTGTGAACTTCTATAGCTTGAAACTTCTTCAAATGTGGTCCGTTTTCAATCATTTTTGCTGGAAAAGCTTTGCTCACTAGTCAAGTTTGTGCGGTTAAAATTTTATATCCATCCAAGAGGTAGTGAGTGACTGAAAAGCATTTTAGTAGAGGGAGGTTGAGCCATGGATGTGATTTTTTGCTGTTTTTTTCATTGTTTTTTAACATTTCAAAACAATTTTGCAGACACAATGAGTCAATTGAATGATATGATTTTTCACCAAAGTGTTTATCTTTTAGTTTTGAATCACTTTGTAGTTTCATTAGATGAGAAATGAGGCCTCTTAATGGCTGTTTCAGGCTTGTTCCCCTTGTTGTTCTCAATGTAGCGATGGAACGATTTGGCTACTATCAGAGAAACAATTACCAAAAAAAAATTGTTCTAGAAATACAAAAAAAAAATGAAAATGCGATTTTTTTTAAATAAAATAAAATCTGATATGGCAATCGCTTCGCCACGTTAGACCGCTACTGCATTGCTGCGGGAACGCACGAATGCAATTAAAAACTTGCATCCCTCCTTAGGCCTTAAAGAACATCTAATGAAAGTTTTTCATTTGACTAGATTTAGAAATAGAATTTCACCTCCAAATGTGTTTTTAAGAAAAATTCAACAACTTTTTTCAACACTAAAACATTATAATTTTTCAATCTATACGGTCAAATGACCCCAAATGTTTTTTCACACCATCGACAACATGCGCACTACAAGATTGTATGGTTGAGATTTTCCATATCTCACTGAAATGTAGACTTATAGCACTTGAAAAGCAAGGATGCTTTTTCACATGTTTGGACTTCACGCGATGAGGGGTTAASTRATCAWCTAAGGTAGGAACACCCATTTATTTTCAGTATATCCATTGTTTGACATTAGAGTTCCCTTGAAAACGTCCTCTAAAGTACCTTGGAACCATCCCCATGGTTGGTGGGCTCTGATTTTTTAAGATTTTGGTGTGAGAATTGTGGTAAATTTACTAGGACTGCAGATTTAGGTGCTCTTGTGAGTCCAACTTTGAAAATTCATAGAAAATATATGCCTTATCCAAAAATTTTAATTTTTTTTTGAAAATTTATGATTTTCAATTGCCGATATTGCAAAAATATTCTTTTTATAAAAATAGGTCTCCAAGTATGCTGAAATTGCTTAAATCATAGGTAATGGGTGCTTCAATCTTAAAAGTGGTCCTACCATAATTCTTTGTCTCCCGCTTGCTCTGCTTTGAAAAGGTCTGTAGTGTGAATTCAGTTCCAGTTACTTGCTCCCTTTTTGTACTTGTGATTGACCGATCAAACAAATCATTCATGTTTAGTGACAAAAGTTACTCTTATAAAACCTCACTCACTCAATAGGTCTGGGACTGGTCTAACATATTGGTTAACAAAGGTTTATTGGCTATGAGAGGGTCAGATTTAGTCACAACCTCTGTAATGTGGCACAGTCAAGGACCATCTGACAACACTGGTTTACAGAGGTTTATTGGCTTCTAGAGGAGCAACTTAGAGGGGTTCTACTTTTATAGGTTTAATTTGGCACGACTCCGGCTTTAGTGATTGTCCCTCCCACTTTAGTTGAGTTGGAAGCTTTGAGTTATTTAGTTGACTAGCAAGAGCGACAGATTACTTTATAGTCATTAGTCTTGGCAAGGAGAAAAACAAGACTAAAGACTAATCTACACTGAATAGGGGTATTAAGCGGACCAAACAATTAAGGGGACTAAATGAGGGAAACTGTAGATGTTCGAATCATAATGTACAACCCCTAGACACTTCAGTCACCGTTGATGTACGACAAAAGTAGATATTTATGTAGTCTGAAATGTCGATTAATTAGTATGGGTCCCGTTAATACCCCTATTCAGTGTACAGTCCAAAGTACAAAACATTCAGAAAGAAAAAGAAGTACAAAAAATTCAAAAAAGAAAAAGAAAAAGTACAAAACATTGCAAGATTGGGCAAGTCGCTTGGTCACCAATCATTCCACCTGATGAAGAATTGAAGATCATGAACATCTGAAACTCCTGCCTGGTAGCTCCGGCCCATGTTTAGCCAAATCACGTAATCATTTGGGGATATATGAGATTCTTGTGAATAAACTCTGCAGGGCCTGGCTTCCGACTTACAGTCAGTAGGATTATTATTGGGATTCTCTTTTTCCCAGTTTCCCTTGCGCACACTTTGGTAACTTATGTTTCAAAAGAAGACCACTATTTTTTTTTCCTCTGTATTTTACAAAGGAAACACGCGTCTTATTTTGAGACATAGGGAGTATTCATGGGCCAGGCCAGGCCTCACTGTCCTTCTTTTTACCCCCGCCGAATTCTTTTATTTACCACATATGACAAAATTTGCAAATTCTGAATTCATATTTGCAATCAGAGGCCCCAAATTAAATGGGGTAGGTGGGTGAAGAAATATAAAATTGACCCGGCAAAAAATAGGGGGAAATTTTTACATTTACCTTGTGACAGGGGCAATGAGGGGGTCACTTCACCTTGGCCGTATTCATGTGGTTGGACTGAGTAGGGTCTCAGTATAAGAGGAACTAGCTCCAACTCATTTTTGTGAGTTCCGCCCATCCACGACCAAAGCCTCATAACTTACCCAACCTATAGGGTGTAGTTATTTCCAACAAAGGCTACAACAAATTTCCAACCCAGGTTTGGAATGTTTTTTTTCCTCCTTTTCAAGGTTGGAATTAATAAGGTCTTTATACATGTGCTGCAATAATGAGCAAGAAAGTCATTCTTGAATGATTGGAAGACTATAGATATTGGACATGGGTCAAACCAAGCTTCCAAAACTTGTAAGAATTTTAGTTCAAGCCATAAAATGACCAAATGGTTTGGCAATCCACATCATTTCTAGGTCTACACACTTGGAAATAATTGCTTCAGCTTGCACTACTCAAAATCATGCCCACACTTGCTTATTTGATGGTTTATGAGTGTCTCCTCTATAATCCTTAAAGGAAGCTAAGGCCAAAAATTGGTCAATGGATGACTTCATTGTTCACTATAGAAAAAAAATGCATCTATTGGTTCAATAATGGGAGCAATTTTGGTCGCCATCTTGGTCATGGAGTCCATATCTTTTAAACATTAATTTTGAAAAAATATTGGTCTATGACCAAAGTAGTATGTCAAAAATGATCTAATTTTGGAACTAATAGATGCATTCAACATTTTTCTTATGTTAAACACAAGATGATATGTTCTACAATGAGTGTATGTGTAATTTAGGATTAAATAAATTTTAATACAATTTTTGAAGTAATTTAGAATAGTTATTCTTATTTCACTTATTACACTTCCTACACTTTAGAAAGGTGAAATGTTGGTTCTCCCCCTGTAGAAAGTCATCTTTGATCTCTAAATATCAACATTAGATGTTTTTTCAACCCTATAGAAGACTCTTTTGGAGTTGTCCCCTACGCAGGGGACCAACAACTGCTAGTTTGAAATTTTGAATTTCATAAAAACAAAACAAAACAATTCAAAACGTCAGAAAATGTATGGAAACTAAAAACTAATKTGAAAAATTGTTATTTCTTTCAAAAGAATATTTTCAAAATATTTAATAATTAACTAAAAATTTAATTAATTAGTATTATATGACGTGGCAATTTCTTTGCCACGTCAAACTACCTACATAATAGAGTTTCTAGATTCCCAATGTGTTCCCATAGCTCGGGAACTGATAGTCTTCTAAATGCCTCAAAAAACATCTAATGAATTTTGTCACCAAATGATGAATGATGTTTTTTAAAATATTTGCGAAATAAAAAAAAGTTGAATTTTCAATGTACAATACGTAGATGAAATTTTTTTATATCCTAAAATGGCTTCATGATGATTTTTATTTTTGCCACTAAAAGAGAAATTAGAAATTTTTTAATCAATACATTGCAACCAACATTCTAATACTAAACGTCATTTTACACTTGGAAAGAAAAAAAAAAAAAAACATTTTTTTGGGAGTATTCTTGTTTGTAAAGTTGGACCATTTTTCAGCTCTTGACCAATGAATGTGCCCAGATTTGTATTTTCTACTCTAGTACTAAGGATTTTATATACTTGGAAACAAAACAACCATGTTATTTTTTGGGAGTATTCTCATGGATAAAGTTGGACCATTTTCTATGCTCTTGGCCAATGAATGTGCTCAGATTTTGTATTTTCTTAATTGATTGGTCCCAAGAGTAAAGTGGTCCTGAAAACCCCATCTCATTATTACAGCAGTGTAAATAATTGACTAAACCCGAAGCCTTTTTTTTCACCCCTGGAAATCTGCCCGAGGAACCATGCTGCAAATCCCGGGGAACGGCAAACCGAGGAGTAAAGGAGAAGAGATCCAAAAAGGGAAAAGCATGGGAACTGGGCGGGGAACCACGCGAAGATTCCGTGAGCTCCATGGCGGGAAAATGGTGGTTGGGTCTCCACCCTCCGTCCACTTTTCCTCGTTCGTCGTCCCTCCGTCGCTCCATCCTCGTCGTCGTCTTCGCTGCGCTCTTCTCGCGTTCGTTGTGCGCCTTCGACGACTGTTTGTTGCCGGCTCTTTCCCTCCTTTTCTCTTTGCCCGCCATAGCCACCCCCTTGGCTACCGGCCCCGCCTCTGGAGCTTCGACCAGCAGCGAATTGCGCCGAGATTTCAAGCCTCTTATTGCTTGCGACTCGGTCCGATTTGCGGAGGTTCACCGTATCGTCCTCATCCTATTCTCTCGATCCGTGCTCCTTCCTTCCTTCCCTCTCGCTCCCAAACCTGTCATTCGGGCGGTGTAACTTGGGACTTCAAATAAGTAAACTGCAAGGTGCGTGTGTCACGCTGCACATTCATCCTGCCACCGCTCATTTTCTGCCTTGTGAGGAATTTTCATTTTCCAATATTTTCGTATTCGTCGCCGGTAGTCTCASACTGCAATCGAGTCGTAGCTGCTGGTAGAGTGTTAGGTGTTGGTCTGCCTGCAGCGCCTCGTTTCTTTCTTCTTTGATAGTTTTGTGGCGCGGTAAGCGGTGCATGTGCTTACATTTTGGTTTAGTTTCTGGATTAGTGGTGTATTAAGCTCTGTCGGGTTCGGTTTTCAAAGGTCCAAGAGCACTGCAAGTGCTATATGTTGTGGCTTCTTTCTTGAAGTCTGGTAACTTGAAAGAGGTGACAGCTGTGTCAGGTAGTTAGAATCCTCAGCGGAAGGCATTGAAGTTTTTGCTCCATTGCGGTTGATGTTCCTTCTCTTGATTGTTTTCTTTTTGCTTGTTCGTGTTTGTTTCTAGATTCGTTTTCTGTGTTTTCGCAATGCTACGCCTTCGGCACAATCGAGCCTTTTAACGAACTTCTTTTCTGAGAGGAATGTTGGTGCTTGCTTTAAATTAGTGCGAAGTGCAGAGTAATGAATTCTTACGGTGCCCACGGTCCTCATTGCGCTGGAAAACTCGACTTCATTATCGCAGATGATCCTCTGTTTCACGTGATCTRTCTTTAATGGAGAAGAAGGAAGGTGCTAGCTAGAGCAGATTCTGTTTGTTTCTTCAAAGAGTTTCACATKTGGATTGGACATTTAGTGTAGAGKCGTGAAGTCTGTGGTAAAACGCTTACTGTACTCGCMCCTGGATCTTTGACTCARATATCTCCAGGATCAATGGAAGGGGATTAGGTGTGGTAGTGGAAGCGTTCAGGAAGACCTATCGACGTTTAGAGGTTGTTATATGAAGAAATACTACCTTGAGAGCTATGAACGTCCTTGGGAGCTTTCATACTGATGCCACATTGTGAATTATGTTTGGAATTTTCCTCTTCTACATCTTAATGTCGCACAGTTGTTTTCCTCTCCCATCTTGAGAACTCCGGCATTGGCCTTAAAAATTCCACTCTAGTTCTTCGTTTGGAGGATACATTGTACGCTTGGCGAAGTTTCTGAGGTTTCTTATTGGATAATATGCTTGCCGGCCTCTTTCGGTGCGTGCGTATTCCTTTGACCGCTCTTAACGTAGGCCGTGGAAAGTAAATGCAATCTTCAATAGTCATTCCGTAGGATATTATTAGTTATTACCTTTCTAGTCCCGCTAGAGATTGAGGGAAGCAAGTTGCGGAACACAGAATATCCTCCGGCCAAGATTACGAAAGCCTGTTGAATTATCACTTGACTCGACGACTAGCGGGGTTTTCCGGATTTTTCGTAGCTCCATACTGGAATTTTCATGAATTTATCATTTCAATTYGATGTTGAAGAGCTCGGCAGTTGAACATGATGAAGTGGTGCACACTGGCAGCATATTTTCGGCTGCCACTTCCAGAAGAAGATTAAAATTTCGGTGATAGTAATGCGGTGACCTTGGAGCTTGAATTTATTTGGTCATCTTTAATTGCATGCAGCGTCAATTCGTAATGTTCACCTCTTGTAGGACAGCGTTATGGTTGTGAGTAGAATGTGTGTTTCAGCTTTATTATGTTAATTCAAGAACCACTCTATCTGGTTCAGTCGATTTGACGTCATTCTCTACATCCTGACAGGTTCGCACTCTACAATCGACTTATGAGAGCAGAGAAAAATTCTATCTCGAGTCTTGGGAAAGCAAGCGGCTAATTGATTATTATAGTTTCAGTGTTATGAGATCTCCCTTAAATTATTGAAATTATGCCCGAGGGCCATGAGCTAGAAATGGAGTTTGTACCACTGAATCTCAGGGAGATCAAAGTGAGGTCCCCTAGGCAAAGCTCCCTGATGGTGGAGGGTTCAAAGCAGACAGGAAGTAATCTTCCTCAGATTATCTGCAAGCAAGAACCTGTAGAAGATAGCGTGGAAAATGGTTACGAGACCCCGACAAAATCTAGTAGAGCTGGGGCAGGAAGCTGGACATCAAATGGTGTCGACATCAAACCAGGGAAGAAAGCATGGTCACCTGTATATCTTGAGGGATTGGAGGGTCGATTCAGGGAGCACTGCGAGGTATGGTTCAATGTTCTGAACTTCTTTTTGTTGCTTGTAGAGATTACAGATACTTTGGGTTTGCAGAGTTCTGGTGACTTGCTCTTGCATCCGTGTTCTTTTAAATGTCGCCATTGTAAATCTTTTCTTCGAAATTTTTTACAGCATAGCAGCTGCATGGGTACGTTCTGCAGCTATGAGCTTACTGTTTGGATTTGGATTTGCATTGTTCGACAGGTTGGTCTCTGCTTGGATGACCAGACGTTGAAGCAAGCTTTGCGCTTGTTCAAAGAGAGCAAGTCTTTGCTTATTGCCAATGTTGACAGCATAGGAACTGGCACTGTAAGACCTTTGATCTATTACAAGCATTTGAGATGTTCTTTATTCTCATCATATGTTTTTTTGGCGTATGGTCGATAAATTACAATAATGCCAAGAAAATAGCTCCCTTGCAAGTTTGGATTGACTTTTAGCACCAACAGGAATTGTGGATGTAAAAGGGAATAAATACACATTCAAATGACGAGTGTATGTGCTCACCAGGTGGAGGAGACTGAACGGCTATGGGGTGCCTGCGTCCTGTATGTTGTGAAAACGTTCAGCTGTGGCACCACTGTTGACGCGGAGAAGTCCAAGGGTAACGCTGCGGGTTTCACGTTGTCACAGCTTATGCGGCAAACAAAAATCAGGCACGCTTTCTAATCTCAGATGAAATTTATACGTGCTACTGCGGAATATCCCTTTCTTTGTATCGCATTTTGTGACGTTACCGTTGTCCGTTGCATCTCACCTCTTGCTGTTGGTTTGCCAGTGTGGTGGAGTTTTTTAAGGAGCTTCCACATTTTCTTGTGAAAGTAGGACCGATTGTACAGCACATGTATGGCGATGAGTGGGAGAAGCGGTTGCAGGTTTGTCAAATACGCGTTAGTTCATCAGTTGATATTTTTGTGCAAGTTAATTAGAATCCCAATGTCCTTGTCGGTCATGTTGATGTGGGCCTACATTTAATTGAGATTCTATAGAATGTAGTATGTCGCTTGCGACACACTGAGCCGTTGCYTTATGATTTCGCGCAGGTCAAGGAAGTTCAAGCTAATTTTGTTCATTTGGCAGCGCTTTACACGTACGAGCGCTCTTGTCAACTTCCTGTGTCAATGCATCGTTCTTTTTAGTTGTGAATTGATGKCGAGACAAGTTACTCAAACTTTACTTATTTTGGCGGGAATTTCAGGTATTATAAGCGGGTWTATCAAGACTTTTTCTTATCACCGGACACCTTTACCAACATTGTCAGCCGCTCGTTATCAGGAGCTAGAGATGGGAACCATGTTTCTATCCATATGCAGTTTGGTTGGATGCTCTTCTTGACTTTGAGGGTGCACATTCTTCAGCAATTYAGTGACTTGGTCACTTGCACCAATGCCCTCTTGGTAGTCATGGTAAGTACCTCTTCATACAGACTATRTGTAATAGATCAATTTAATTACATTAAATGGGAATCTCTATCTTTTACACATGCTCCACTTACTTTTCGATTCTTCGTTGTCTCTTGGTTAAGCCAAAACGTGCTTGTTCATGTCTTCTTGAAAGTTAATGAGCCTTATTGTTTTAAAAAGCCTTCTTTTGGACTGTTGCTGCCGATCTTTTTCAAGATACTGGGAAGGATGTAGAGGCTGTAGCGACTTGGGTGTCATTGTTCACGAAGTAACATGACTCTGTCTCATGTCTCAGGTTGTCCTGATTCTGCACATGCCACCTGATTTACGGAAGTTTTCACTTCAAGATCCAGTGAGATTTGGTAAGGCTCCAAGTCAAGGCACCAGCAGCTTCGTATCCCACCATCTCTATCATATATGGCGATAGTTCACGTATATCCTCTTTTGTGGTCTTAGATTTTTCATTTAGTTCCCGTCTCCTTGTATTCAGAGAATGCATGGTCATGCTCTTCCAACACTGTTTTCATGTTTTTGAAATTTTAGGGTTCTGCTCTAATCGTTGTCATGTGGTGAGACAGCCAAGAGGACTCCAGAAGGAGTTGATCTGGTAGCGTCCCTGTGCACCACCTATTATGCATCGGATGAAGATGTGCTCCGGCTTCTTGAGAAGGCCAACATTACWGTCAGCAATTTATTAGGAAAAACTTTGATGGATTCACAGAAGCATCAATCTGATGAGAATTTCTTGGGAATCAAACCAGGTTTGTATTTAACTTTACTTTCAGTACTTTTGTTATTTCGTTCTTTACAGTCACTTAAATTCGGTCTGATATTGGTGTAGGAAACTCTTTAATTTGTTTTATAGCATCCATACATGACATCCATTGATCGGAAGTTTCACAGACAACTTCTGGTAGTTCGCTTTGTGAAGTGCTTATTTCCTTGTCTTAGTTACTTCGGCATGTAATCTATATGGTGTTCATAATGATAATTTAGACAATCTTGAAGGTCGATCGGTCGGTCTATTTGTTTGCTTAGTACTAGGCTTTTACAACATATCTGGTTGCGAGCAGATGGACTTGCTTATATGGAGGGACTGATGGACAACAAGTCTATTGCATCTAATTTGCGCGTGTTAGAGAAGGACTACGAAGACGCCTATCAGAGCCGAGGGGGGCTTGATGAACGAATGTTCATTAATGGAGATGATAGTTTGTTGGGAACATCGTCAAGCGTCTCGCCTCGTTTCGGTGGCTCTAAGGTAATTTGATCAGTGTTTTTCGAATGTGAATGTGAGACATTCTGCTTTTTCCTGAATCATGAGAAAATGTTTTATTTTCTGGGTAATTTGTTCATCACCGCAGCTCAGGCTCTGGATAGTAATTCAGTTATTACGGACAAAAACACTTGTTCGTCAATACATGTCAGTTTTATAATTCAATTATTGGTACGTCAGTTCTCATACTGGTTCATTTGTTCTCCAGCGGAAGTATGACATCATGTCGTCACCTGTGCGGTTTGGGGCTTTCTCAATGGGAGCATCACCATCATCACCAGCTGCCTCGCCCTGGTCATCTCCGGTGAAGCATACGGGGTCTCAGGGTTTGTATGGTSCCAAAAGACCCCCATCCACTCCCGTTAGCATCACAATGACAACTGCAAAGTGGTTGCGAACGGTGATATCACCGTTACCCGCGGAGCCATCTGTAGAGCTGCAGCTATTTTTCCGCTCATGTGATCGCGACATATCTGCTGATGTCAAGAACAGAGTCCACGTTTTGTTGGAATTGATATTCTCAACGGAGAGGAGTGAAAGCTGGCAGAGTGAAGCTGGGTTTATGGATATTATCTGGGCTGAGCAGCGTAGACTGGAAGCTATAAAATTGTACTATAAAGTTCTAGGCGCTATGTGTCGATCTGAAGGGCAAAGGCTCCACACCAATAACCTGACTGCACTTCTTTCCAATGAACGCTTTCATAGATGCATGATAACATGCTCTGCTGAGCTTGTCCTTGCTACTCATAAAACCGTGACCATGGGCTTCCCTGCAGTTTTGGAGCCCGCTGGTATAACTGCTTTTGATTTAAGTAAAGTGATCGAATACTTTGTTAGGCATGAGGATACTTTACCTCGTGAGCTTAAGCGACATCTGAACACAATAGAGGAAAGAATACTTGAGAGCATGGCGTGGGAGAAAGGATCGTCCATGTACAACTCACTTATTGTTGCGAGACCCTCACTTGTAACTGAGATCAATCGGTTGTGTTTGCTGGCTGAACCGATGCCCGCGTTGGAGAACCTCGGATCTCAAGAACGACCGTCTCCTCATGCTATCCTGGGAATCCCGATATCAGAAGGTCAAGCAGGTACCCGCAGTTAACACTTGTTGCTTTCCATTTCCTTCAAGTGAGTTGAAACGAAGTTTATTACTGTTTWTAGAATATTCGGGCTTTTTTGCGTTTAAAGTATATTTCATACTAWAACCCAAGATCTTGAGCTAGCACGGGCGTGCTGGAATTCGATTATTCTGGCTGCTGATATTTATGTTGTTACTGAGGACTTGGTTCAGTTAAGGTAACTTGTACGTTGCCGACACCGTTAAGTGTATCATCACCGCCTCGAAATGGAGGATCTTCAACAGCAGAAGCAGGTTTTCAGTCACCTGTCAAGGATAGACTTTCCGCATTTTCTGCCTTCAGTTCTCCTATGAGAAATCGTCATCGGGCCCCTCTGCAATCAGCATTTGCCAGGTACAATTTRCCGCCAGTCGGTACTTGGTACTTATTTTTCAAGAATTTTCCTTTTATCATTCTTTTTATGTACTTGGAAGTGAGTGGAGTATGCATGTAGAGTATTACTAACATGGTTTTGCTGGATGTCTCTTAAAGAAAGAATTTTCTCTAACGGTAGCAGTCAAAGAGACTCTCTTGTGACACTGTTGYTGTCAACGTTGTGTGTTCCAGTCCGCAGAGACCAAGTCCACTTGGTGGAGGAGAGACATGTGCAGACACAGTTATCAATGTGTTCTTCCAAAAGGTAGTGTGCAAGCCTTGGTTGAAAGTAGCGCATGAGACTTCGGTGTGTCTTGCTATTTTCTGTTAAGTTTTCCGTACASTACTCTTGCTAGGCTTGATTAAGACATTCCTGTGGAGTTGCAAAACCTGATGATCKAAGTCTCTCTGATTGRTCTTCCTCAAATTTCATAAACAAACACTTATAACAACAATTTTTTGTGAGCAGGTTCTCATGTTGGCAGCAGTTAGGATACGTACYGTATGCGAACGGGTTGGGCAATCACAACAGCTGATTGAACGAGTGTACAAGGTGTTTCAACACGCATTGCATAATGAAACAAACCTTTTTTTCAACCGGCATATAGATCAACTGGTTTTGTGCACTATCTATGGTGTCTGCAAGGTTGGTCTCTWATCTAACCCATAATTGTCATATTGTGGACGATATTTAGTTGCCTTACTTTGCCTCATCTAACCTCTTTTCACTCTTTAGTTGCACAGGTTGGTCTGTTGATGCTAAGGTAGCATGTACGTTGTTGAGATGACTTGGTCTTGAGAATAATGATCTCGGTAATCTTGCAGGTTAGCAAAGTGGATGTGAAATTTCGTGACATCATCCATCATTATCGATCACAGCCACAGTCCAAGCTGAACGTTGTCCGGAATGTCTTTATAGACCAACCTCCTTTGTGTCCTACAGGGGTGTGTACATTTATCTCTTAGTGACCCTTTCTAGTACCTTGCAGATGTTTTCCTGCAGGATTTCTGGCCTGAAGTTTTGAATTTGTTCAGATTGCAGTTTGARTAGGAATTTGCAAGACAGCATTGTAGTTGATTGAGTTATTACATTAATCCGTGTATTCTGCTGATTGGCTTCAATTGCACACGTACAGAAAACAGGAGGGCTCGAGTCTGGTGATATAATCAAGTTTTACAACGACGTATTTGTGCATGCTACCAAGAGATTCTTGGTGCAGCTTGGCTCCAACTTTACCTCGAGTCCAAGGGGAGCTCCTGGCCCTGAAGGAGATGATGGTGAGATGATTGGGTGCACAAGCYGAGCAAAYCCACTTACAAAATGCACAGTTGCATCTCCACATTTCAATCAGGATGTCTAGGATCGCACTGATTTTAGCATAATGATCGCTGAAATTCTTTTTACGATGTTCTTAACCATGTGTGTGTCTGCAGGTGAGACTCCAGGTTCACCTGTTGCCTCGATTTTCTCAACATTCCCAGACGTCTCCCCGAAAAAAGTTTCAGCTTTGCACAATGTTTTCGTATCCCCTCTCAGATCAAGCAAGGTATGAAAAGATTCTTATACTTTCTCTTCTCCAGTGGCTGTCGGTCCTGGGGATGAACGATGTCAATCAAGTTTTACAAGTTACAAAGGATGTGACTTGGAGGAAATTTTGATGCAGGTTGATTTGTTGAAGTCTCCACGGGCTAGGAGTCTATACGCCTGTGTAGGGGAGAGTACTAAAGAATATCAAAGCCCTTCCAAAGACCTAACTGCAATAAATAATCGATTGAACAAGAGATTTGTCGCGAATGGTAACTATTTCACTTCCTCTCTTGTGATTGACCACGATCGTTGTCCCAAATTTTGAACTTTTCTGCTTTTGAACACCTCATATTTCTTCATACTGTAAGGAGATGGTCGAGTTGGTTTCGATGGTGAAGCGCGCAGTGATTATAGCCAAGGATTCTATTTCACTGAGCGTGTTTTATGACTTGGCAGGCGATTTGGCCGGTTGGACTTTGAAGAAGCACCCACAGTGATTGCTTGGGTGTCACCGAATACGCTCCGTTCCTGCAACATTGTATCAAATGTYCCTTCCAGACAATCAGAGAATTCTGAATGAGTTGCCAATTGGGAAATACCGTAGTGGTCCAGGAACCACCAGCTGGGAGTATATGCGTGACACTGTAGGTGTACAACATCGTATTTATAGCAGGCAGCACAAGCAAGGTCAAGGTATAGGTGAAAGAGTTTTTTTTCCTTTCTATTCTTCCCATTTATCCCCCCTCGTTTTTAGTGATCGTGTCATCCATTGTTATACCTGCTGTTGCTGCATGCAGGTACCGGAGCAGAAACATTAGCCAATAGTGTGGTTCCTGGCCAGTTCCTGTCGTACTGTAGTTTCCCCACTTCCCCTTTGTGCCATATTAGCTTCCCCAAATGATCATAAAATCTGTTTACACAAATGAAACCGGGGGGTCCTTGTGTTCCCCTCATTTAATAATGGTCAGTCCTCAAGCAGGCATGACCATGTTCTTTTCCAACCGTTCAAMGCTCGCGATGAACACGAAGCCTTATCTTAGTCCTAACTTAGTAGTGCCATTTTAGTTTATCATTCAGTGTGCATACTGCATACTTGTAAATACAAAATTTCTAACAGTCATCCTCTCTTCTTTTTCTTCTGTTGACAGTTCTTTTTTCTTCACAGGATGTACCGTTGGTACTCATTCTCATCATTCATGCGAGAGTGAGGCCACACAAGCCATAGGAAAGTGTAATTTTGAAGAGTGGGAGGATAAGGTTTACATTTGGTGCTCAACCAAACGAGGCCTTAGGGGACCTCTACACCACCCCCTAGGGGACAGAGTCTATGATAGATGGCGCTTTGTAAAGACCAAGAAACTGAACGGTGGTTTGGAATGAAGCAAAAGTTTGTATATATTTGACATGGTTACTTTTAAACAGACTACATGTAAAAGCTGCCACTTGAGTTTTACAAAATTGGTCCTTGAACGCCATTTGTGCGTGGTTTGGCCTTCAAAACGTTTCCCAAAGTTCAAACGTGGAGRTTGGGATGATTGAAAATAATAGGGGTAGTCACACCATCACCAAGTAACTTCTACAAAGAATGAGAAGTTGGTGAGAGAAAATAGGACCCAGTGGGGAAGCAATTTGGGGCAAAGGTAAGACACCTTTTTGTGTCGTGGAGGATGAGAAAGAAGAATTAATTCAAGAGTTGCAGGTGAAGGTGAGACACCTCTTTTGCATCACCCTTTTGTGTCTGGACAAATAATTGATTCACTGAGGATGAGAACGAAGATTTGATCCATGTCTGAACAAACAATTGGTTCACCAAGGGTGAGAACGAAAAATTCATTCACCTGCCATAGCTTATCAACAATTTTGAGTGATGGTGTGACATCCCTTTTGTGTCGCGGAGGATGAGAACAAAAAATGCAATAACTTATCTGCAGTTAGAATGATAGGGATGAGTTGATGTGTGCATTGGCGGTTCATTTTGAACTAAAAATACACAAGCTAGCTTGTACAATCATAGGTGGTGCCCGTAGTGTAGGGTAGGCGATGTAGAAAAAATACGGAGCACTGTGAAAGCAAAGAGCGTAAGAAAATATCTTTCTATGAAGAACTTTGTAGAAGGAGAATATTTTGCCAACCGGAAGGCAGTAGGGAGACGTCTCATCCTCATTTTTTGAAGAATGGACGTGTAGTAAAAAAGGGGTGGCTACTCCTAATGTAATTGCATCAAAACGTTTTGAAAACTTGGAGGATGGATGATGTAAATCATCTACTTTGTTGCAAAAGCAACTCCTTCATACTCTTGCCTAAAATGTGAATATGAACATCTTATTGACCGCCCAATGTTTGAGAAATACCTCTAGTTCATTTCTAATGTTATTTTATTAAATCCAACATGATTTTGGGTTGTTCTAGTCACCTCACTACAAGAGAAAGGGGTGTTTTAAGTATAGTCCTAGAGATTATATTTTTGATAATGATCTTTTTAGGAGATTTTTAGTAAGAAATTAATAGAAATGCATGTCTTTATATTAGAATTTTATTGAAAAGACACTTATTTCTAGTAATTAGCTACTGAAAGCTAGTCTCGTAGAAAGGTCATTACTTCTAGAACCATACTTAACCCCTACAGGACCAAGGCCTTTTTACTGTGAAAAAACACTCAAGACTACCATTTCTATAGCGGTCAAAAAATCAGAAATTATGTATTTTGCAAATCGATCCTACCAGAAAAAACACTCAAGACTACCATTTCTATAGCGTAGGATCTTACACCTAACTACTATGAGGATATGTGGAAAAAATCTCATAATTTTGGACCTCACAGATTGCAAGATATCTGCGTTTAAAGTGGAAAAAACAGGTTTTGTAAGACATTGCGGGACTAGATTATTTGACTTGGAACCTTCTTAATTTTGATTTTTTGCACTATAGAGTTTTGAGCTTTAAATATTTCTTGTGGAGAATTGAATTGAGAATCTAGGGGGGAAAATAAATTTTAAAAGAAATTAATTTTTCTTCTTTGAAAAATTGTTAAGTAGAAGTAGGTATAAGATAGAAGGAAAATCTAAATTATTAATATCTCTAAGGTGGAATTGAAATGCACTAATCCCAATGGTGACATTGTTCTAGAAAGAAAACTAAACCATGTGGAACATTTTTTCTTCTTCTTATAATTGTAAAAATTGCATTCAGAAATGAATCTTACAAGTTATTTTATCAAGAAGATGCTCTAATTGCCCGGAAAACAAGATTGTCCATAACTTTCTCATAACAAATCCAAATGGAATGAATCAATGCTTTCCATGTACGCAAAAATATAAACTATGAGAAAATAAATTAAAAAATCTAAAATTCAAATTTTTGAAACTTGTTTATGCTAACCCCTTTCCCCACTTCTCCCATGTATTGACTTGTTTTGGGCATAACTTTTGTTCCCAGGCACCGATTGAGAAAAAAAATTATATGCCCATGAAGCTAATTAGTTTTTCTATGATCAAAAAAAGTTTCAAAAAATTAGGACAAAAATTGAGACGGTAGGTACATGCCCAAAATCTACCTTGTCCCTCGAAGGAACAAATGGTCCTTTAGGAGTTAAAACACCCCTTTTTCTTGTAGTGCCTTAAGTGAAGTACCAAAAATTATTTTCTTGCATGGATGCATCTCATTCATGTAGTGCCTCGAAGCCTTAATTTTTTTAGATGCCATCGTGATACAGTCAAGTCAAGAATTAGATCCTACAATCAAAATTTTATTTGCCAATTTTTTTGTAGAAGGCATTGTTTTTGTGCAATTATGAGAGTATTTTCAAAAAAAATTGAGCCAATGAAAAAAAACTTTAGGAGCTAATACAGAGTGCAATGATTAATTCAAAGTGAGTCAATAAAAACAGAAAGTGCAATTTTCAGAGTATTTTCTTATTTTTGAGTCAATGCAAAGAACTTTAGTATTTTATTTTATTTTTGAGACAATACAAAGAACTTTAGGAGCTAATACAAAGTAAAAAATAATAATGGTTTAGAATAGTAAAAATAGTTGTATCAATTTTGAAATTAAAAGACACGAATTGATAAAAACTTTTTTTAAATCTCATTATAGAATAAATTGAGAAAATGTTTGAAATATGTAATTTATAATTTATAATATATATAAATTGAAGGTGAATAAAGCCAATGAAGCTCCCAAAAAAATCCCAATGTTGCTATTGTCTACTTGGGTATTTTTATTTTGAAATTTTTGAAGATTTAATTTTTTATTATAGGGTGTACAAAAAGTAGATGCTAAATGATTGTATAATCTTTTATCAAGTTCCAACAAAAAGTAGAGTTTTTTAACGATAAAAAGCTTGTTTAGATGTTCATAGTCCATTTTGGTTGTCGTTACTTGTAAGTGCTAATCCTTTCTATGCCACATGGTTGTTAACCTCTAAAGGACCAACATGCAATTTTTGGCTACATAGCAATTTTTGGCAAGTACATGTGATTGGAGATTTCCATATTTTTGGCCCAAATTTTAATACAAGGTGGGGACAAGGAAAATCTTTCATATGCACTAAATTTCATGACATTTGAAAATACGAGTAAAACGTAATGGCCTAATATGTTACTTTTTTCGTAAATGGGTAGTCTAGGTAAATTACAAAAAATCATTTTTTTCAAAAAAAATTTTGAAACTGGTTTCCAAGAGTTACATAGGGGAGTCTACTCTTAAAGCACCCATGCTCTAAAAGAGATCATGATACAAAGGTTTTTTCTTGCTTCAATGTACCAGTAGTGTACATTTTAGGAGGTGGTCGCTTCAAGTGACCACTGCATTACAACTTCAAAAATTTGTAACTAATTCCTTGAAGGTCCAAAAAATATGAAACAACTTGGATTGGATGCCAATTCTGATCCTTTTTTCTTCCTAAGAAAATTTACTGAAAATCATTTCAAGAAGTTTAGCTTCTTTGAAAATGCAATTAGCTCTTAAATCGTCGCTTTTAAGAGCAATCTACCTTATACATAGAAAGCTTTGAATACATTTATTTTGATCAATGAGTTAAAAGTTATGAGAATTCTTTTTTGCTAGTAGTTATGGATTCTCTACTCTAAAATAAACTTTAAAGTCCTTTATCTTACTCAATTTTCAATATTTTTGGAAAAAAAAAGGCGTAGGATTTAGATCGTTTATTACAACATTTCAACCATTGGGATTGGCATTTTTCAATTCCATAATTAAATTCTTAACAATTCTGTATTTTGAATCATTCTCTACTAAGTTTCACTTAGTATTTTTTCCCTATATGTTGTATAATTCCAAATGGTCTGAAATTCTTCTAGCATGTGGCCGAGTTTCCTAGGAAAAAGAATCCACAGAAGGATCACCATTTTGGACATTTTTTCATAGAAAAATGAGCTTGTGAAGTGCAGTTGCTTATTTTTCGGAGGGCCCAAAAATTTATTTTATAAAATTTGAACACATATATCTTGCAATCCATGCGGTGGAAATTTTTGAAATTTTTACGAGATGTTCTCAAGTCAGCATACTATAAGATCCTAAGGTTACATGTGTCAAAAACAAATTCTCAAAAATTTGGTACTTGTACTCAAAATGATAGTTTTGGAGCATTTTTAGTGAAAACATAGTCATAGAACTTTAGGGATTAAGATAAATTAAGATGGCTTCAAATTCTAATAAACATTGTGACAAGGATTCAACTACCAACCAATACAAAGTTTATATAAATTTTGAAACACCTAAATAATTTTTTTATTAAAATTATGTTATATTTAAAAAATTTAAACATCATAGGAAAATTAATCATAGAGACTTGGAGAGGCAAGGTAATTATGATGCAACTCATAAAATAAACTTACAATAAGCCATTAAGAAACCTCCTCGTATAGTTGTACATAGCATTGCATTTCATATACCATGGGTTTTCAAAGCACTATTGAAGAGCCAAGAACGTGACAAGAATTTTTCATTGAGTGAGCCTAGGAAGTTATACCACCTTATCTTTAGGGAAAACATTCTTTAGAACTTGGTCTATCTTTAAGTTAAAAGGGTGTTTCCTTCAATTGGTCAACAATGTTTTGTAATCACTTACTTATACCTACCCAATAACATAACCCTTTTGTTTCTTAATAATAGTAGTATTTCCTTGTAAAACACAAAGGGAACACTAATATTATTTAGAACTAGAGGGAATAGTATTTACCAAACCATCACATAGCATACAAAAATATCATATCTAATGTTTTGGAGAGTTCAAAAAAGGTTTAATCAATAATTTTTTATGTTTAGTAATCACATTGAAAAATTCTTTCTTTACCATTAAATGTCATTTTCACTATAAAGTTTAGGGAAAACAATTGAATTGAAATTGCTAGCATATATTCATTTCTTTTCTTTCATACTTGTATATATTTTGGGCATCAATGCATTATTCACTACAAGAGAAAGGGGTGATTTAAGTATAGTCCTCGTAGTATAGTCTTTTAAATAATGACCTATAAGGAGTCTTTCGAGTAAAATTTTACTCAAAAGACTCCTTATAGGTCATTACTTAAAAGACTATATTACTAGGACTATACTTAAAACATCATCTTTTCTTGCAGTGATTTGTGAGCAGTTAAAGCATATATATAATCTCTTTGGCTGTTATTTTGTTTAGGGCAATTGAGTATAATTAGATGTGCAATTAGGGGTCTTTTATAACTTTACAATTGCTTTTGCCCTCTATTTTTTGCAATATTTTAGATATCTTCGCTACACAAAATGGTGAAATTAGGTTGCCCCTCACTAGTCTCTTAACATTCTACACTTTATAAATATTCACTATTTCTCTACAAGAATGCACTACTTTTGAATGGGATGTTTTTGTAAATTTGTTATTGGGACTCACGAACCTCTATAGTGACGGTGTGGAATATTCCACACCCAACATCCTCTACATCCTCCACATGTCCAATTGGCTATTGATGAAGGTTGTTGGGTGTGGTATATTCCACACCATCTACCCTAAGCCAAGGTAGTGCCAGAGCCTGCTACTAAATGTTATGTTCATTTAAGCTTAATAAAAAAAATTTGGTAACCCATAATTTTTGTTCAAGTTTTTTTTTTCTTTCTTTTTCTTTGTTGTATGGTTCAACACTATTTTGTTTTTTCTTGCTTAAAAAGTACAACAGGAACACAAGACTTCATAAATACATGCCTCTCAAGATTTCAAGATTTATAAGCGTACAAATTCAATAATTCATACATGATTAGTCCTGATTTCATCATAGATTTGGATTTCTTGTAGAACAAAATTCTTAATTGATTTGGAAAATCCCACAAGATGAAAACACCCAAAACAGTCCCCTTCCACTCTCAACGTGTAGACTTCCATTTAAAGTGTACTTAGTTGCAATTGGTGATTTGTTATTTTTTAAATTTAGGTATTAGGACCAAGCTAGGTGTAAGTGTGTAACCTTGGGAGTTCCACTTTGAAAATTCATATTAATCAGATGCCTTAACAAAAATTCTAATTCTTTTTTAATTCATGATCTTCAATTGATAACACTACTAAAATGTTTTTTGTTTTTTCCTCTAGAAACATGTATCTCCTACTAATTATGTTAAATTTCTTATTTTGTTAGTTTTGGGTGTTTCATCATCTTAACTTCTTCTCTAGAATTCATGAACTTGGGATCACTTTGATGTTGACCAATGAGAGTGCTTTGAATTTTTTCATTTCCTTCACTTGGTGACACATCCTTCACCTAACATATCATTGTCCAACTTGGGTGTTCAAGTTTCTGCATACAAGTCCGTTTTACATTCAAATCTTGGGTAGGTTCCCACGAAGTCATTTGGGTAGGATGTTCATGAAAATTGAACACAATGTAAAAATGTGTACCTTCTTGTTGAAAATCTAGTTTTGGTTTATAATCAAGTGCCCAAATCAAAAGTTATGTTGCCTTGAACTTTTTAGGTAGCTCGGGCAGTACATGTGCAATAATCTTCTTGTAATATTGAAGTTTGGTAGGTATATTACTTACATTGTATAAGGAGAACTTATCAAAAAAAAAAACTATGTGCAATGTAAAAAAACCATTCTAAAAAGAGTCAAAATTGTCAAACCCTATTGGGCAAGGTTGAAAAAGAAATCCACCTAAATGTTATAATCTTTCAATCCGAGTGGTCAAAGTTTCTGAAAATTTTCCCACTCATTCCCCCCAAATCCTAGTACATATTTGTATGGTTGAATTTTGAAAAAATACTTTTTTTTTCATTTTTTTCTTGCTACCCTAAAAAGTGTCAGTTTTTGACAATTTCTGCCCGAAATGTGCCTCGGTTGTTTAGCAGTTAATCATCCAGTTAATCATCAACTTCATCCAATGATATGTGAGAAATACATCACCAGAAATTCCCTCAAAGCTGTTTCATCCCTTTCGAGCAATTTTACATCCACCCTCCCCGGAGCATACACAAATAATCACTGCAAAACTCTACTCTGGCTGGGGTGAACTGACCCCCTCGCTTGGCCACTTGGGAAAACCCTGAATTTTTTAATTTTCCAAACATAATAAAATTTGAAAATTTTGAATTCATAGTTGCAATCATAGGTGGGAGGGGTGTACAAGGTAAATTAATCAAGCACCAAGTAGGGGCTTTTTATTGGCTCTGTCCAAAGGACAAGGACTATGACATCAACTGCAACTTTGAAATCTAAGTTTTCAAATCCTATTTACAGACGCATTCCAACTACACTACAAGGTCAGGATTGGAGTGTAGATGTGAGGTTCAACAAGTGAATGAATTATCCTATGACAGAGCCTTGTGGTTACACCGTTCTTGTTTTACTTGCACCCTTGGAATGGCTGAGCAAGGGGGTCAATTCACCATGGCCAAAACTCTAGCCTACTACCAGTCATTAAACAAAATAACCAATGCACTACCTGCATACAAATTGTATACACTAATAAAATCAAACACTAGCAATCAGTGGACAGAAAAATCACACGTAACTTAAAACAAGAACAGTGTAACCATGAGGCTAATCATTGGTCATGTGTCATAGGTTAATTCTTTCACTAGTTGGACCTCACAACTACACTCCAACCCTAACCTTATTGTTGTGCAATGTGAATGCGGTTGTAGATAGGATTTAAAAACTGGGATTTGAAAACTAGAATCGATGCCATAGTCTCTTTCCTTAGGACAAAGGCCAACCAACCCTCTCCCCCCATCCCCCAAAAATATGCCCCTCAAAATACAAAAAATATAAAAAAATAATCTTGCCCCCCAATTTGTAAGTTGACCTTCAATTTAGCTCCTGCCTTTCTAATTCCATACGGGAGTTGCAGGCGGTGCGGTAGCACAGTTTAACCAAAATAGAATAGTCCAGATTAGAAGCCCCCTCCAACCCCAATTCTAGATAGCCTCCAAAAATTTTAAAAAATTATGATGGTACAAATTTGTAAGACTGGTATCATTATGATAATTTCCTGGAACCTTCCTTGCGTCTCTTCGTAATAATCCATCCTTGAAATTCAATCGACCTTTCCCAAAATCAACTGACTTGATTTATTTGAATTCCCTATGAATATGGAATCAGCTACTTTTAGCAAATGAAACCACCGATAAGAAATCACTCTAACAGTCAACGTGTCAGTCAGGGAGGAGTCTTTACAATAAATTATTACTSCCGGAAACGGCTCCTTGAGATCGGAAGTTAAGTCAAAAGCGAATTAACTCTAGCATGCAGATTCATAAYGACGTGGCGGAATCCAAGCCGTCGATATCGATGATCATCATGGGAAATCAGCGTCGACGATACCCCCGATCCAAATTTTGCATTGATCAGATATTTTCAAAAGTTTTCCTCTTCGGTAAGGCAAGAAGTTAAATCCTCCATTCCAAGTGGTCCCAGCAGGCTGGGTAAAAACGCATGAATTTTATATTTTTTCATGTGCATAAATTTTTTTTTTGCAAATTTTGAATTCATATTTGCAATCACAGACCCCAAATTAGCTTCACTAATTAGTGAAATTAGGTTTCCCCTCACTAATTTCTTGACATTCCACACTATATAAATATTTGTTGTTACTATACAAAAGTGCACAATATTTTTGAATTAGTTACTGGTGTAGTTGAAACTCATGAACTTCCATGTGTGTAAATAGAAGTATTTGTAGAGATATTTGTTGACTTTCATGGCTTGTAGAGTAACTTTTGGGCGGTAAAGCAACCTAATTGTAAAGCAACCTAATTTCACTATTTGATGTAGGAGGGATCTAAATCATACCCTAGACATGGCACAAAATAGGGGGCTTCTTTTTTTACTTTTACCTCCGGTGAATCCTTCTGGACCCATTTCAAATGGAGGATTTAAAGTCCTGCCACTAAAAGAGTGATGTACGTACTTTTATTTTCACAAAAACTTTTTCAGGGGGCTTTTGTGACCTTGTGGCGGGATAGTCATTGCCAATGATCAACAATTGAAGAAAATCGATACAAAATTGTTCTGAGGGCCTATTTGGCAATAGACCCTTTATTGTTTTTTTAGGGAATCATAAAGTTTCTAAATTGTTAAGGTAGGAGGTCCATAAAGCGACCATCTAAGCACAGAAACTAAATTTTGGGGAGGTAAAACATCTTGTAATATTTTTGTAGTAAATTTTTGTTGAAAGACAAGAAGAAATGACAACTGGCCGAAGTTGTTTCATATTTTTTGGAGCTTTGTGGAATTAGTTATGAAATTTTGAAGTTGAAATGCCATAGGGCTCTAAAAGCGACCACATCCTAGAATGTACACAATCTGTATATTTTTGTACATTGAAGAAAGCAAAATGTACCTCTGTCTCATGTTCGGTTCAAAACGCCCAGTCAAAGTTCAAGCCTCCTACCTTACAAACAAACTAAAACATCACATGATTTCTATCATTTTTGAAAGAATGAATATATTTTGTATTAGAAAAATTAAATTTTAAACCATAATTTCACTTTCATACAATAATATTGAAATTTAGTGTCAGCACTGACCCTAATTGATTTGGGATTGCAACAAAATCCATATAAGTCTAGATTCCCAAAGAGCTCCAAGTCATTGCAAACCAATCACAAGGTGACATGAGACACTTTTTTCACAAACTTTGTGTCGAATCTGACCCTCACATATAGAAAGTAGAACCACCCATAACTGACCGAAGAAGGAATTCTAGACAAATTTGGAGCAATGCAAGGTAAATATTTTCAAAGCTGTGTTAATAAAAATGATGGGAATTGCAAAAACTTTGTTAACCCATAAAGGTCATTGACTATGCTTTCACCAAAAACGCTCCAAAACTGCCATTTCTAGTGCAAGTACCAAATTTTAGAAAAAAAAAACATTTTTGGACAAAAGTAACCGTAGGATCTTGTATCAAAATACTTTGGGAAGATGTGGAAAAAAATTCAGATTTTTTCACCATGTGGATTGCAAGATATCTGCGTTTAAAGTGACAAAAATCCTTTTTTGAGCCTTGCGAAAATCCGGGCAGCTACATTTCAAAAGGCCACATTTGTATGAAAAAATGTCCAAAATGGTGGTTGGTCTTTGAATTCATCCTTCAAGGCAAGTTGGTTATATGATTAAAAAATTTCAAATCATTTGGAATTGTACAACATGTAGGAAAAAAATAGTAAGTAGAAAGAAGTAGAGAATGATTCAAAATACTAAATTGTTAACAATTTATTTATGAAATTGAAAATTGCCAATCCCAATGGTTGAAATGTTGTAATAAACAATCCACACCCAATATTTTGATTTTTTTTCAAAATTATTGAAAAATGAGTTAAATAAAGGACTTCAAAGTTTATTTTAGCGTAGAGATTCCATGATTGCCCGCAAACAAAAACTCTTCATAACTTTTGACTCGTTGATCAAAATGGAGTAATTCAAAGCTTCTCATGTACATATAGTTGTAGATAATCATTTTCAAATTTTTATTTCTGAAAAAAGTCATTTTTTCAGACCTGCCCGGGCTGCCCACCGACCACTGAAAATCACATATCATGCAATAACTTTTTACCAGTGTAGTCAAATGTTATGAAAATTGTTGGGCCTTAAAGCTACTCCTTGGACACATGTTGTGTAAAAATTTCAAAGAAAAATAATGAAAACTCCATTCGTAGTGAGCTGCCCAAAATCGCTATGTTGCCAAAAAAACGCAGTTTGGTCCTTTAGGGGTTAATTTTATCGCATGAATTGAAATTTTCATGGATTTTGAGAAACAAAAGATAGTCCACAGCCTTAGCCAATCTCTAAACTCTTCCAATTCTCTAAACTCTTCCAATTCTCTAAACTCTTCCAATTCTGATAATTCAAAAAACTACTTTTCCACTCACTCACTCCTACTTTCTTTTGCACTACTTTGTGACTTGTATCATGAACTTTTAGTCCCAACCTTGAAAAGGAGAAAAAAAATACATTCTAGCCTTGGTTGGAAATAAGTCAATCTATAGGTTGGCTATGGAGTACTGGTCAGAAATGGGTGGTTCTACCTTAACATTGTTAATTAGAAAATTCCTTCCGTGTAAAAGGAAGGATAAGCCCTTCCGGATGCCTAGCAAGACGTTCAGTTATAATACAAAAGAAACCATTGGCTGATCAAATGGTAAGCTAGTAGTGTTGGTTTCATTTAGTTTATAACTAAATAACCACCCAAGAATCCTAGGAGGCATTATCCCTCCTTCCAAGAAAAAAGAATGCAAGCCATTGACAATGTTATGTGGCTTCTACAAAAAGCAAAGGGGCCTTCCCATCATTGCCAACAATGATTAATAATGTTTAGGTAACATGCTCTAAAATCGTCCACATCCTAAAATGTACACTATGCAAACATATTGCTTTTTCATAGCCTTCACCCACGTACATACAATACATGTACATTTTAGGAGGTGGGCGATTTTCAAGCCCTATGCCATTTTAACTTCAAATTTTTATAACTGATTCCACAAAGCTCCAAAAAATATCAAACGACTTGGGTTAGATGCCACTTCCATTTGTCTTTCAAGGAAAATTTAATGAAAATTATTTCAAGAACCTTTGCCTCTCCCAAAATTTAGTTTGAGCTCTTAGGTAGGTGATTTATGCATTTGTCACCTGAAGTAGTAGGGTATTGTGCCTTTGTACGTGAGCATTTCACAACTTTCCAGTAAAAATTTACATCAATCGTTCCAAAAACAAAAACAAACACAAAAACAAAAACAAACATTTTAACCCTTAAAGGACGGACCTATCACCGCGGGGAGAATCGGGGTGCAATATGTAGTACTAGACTGAGGGGAGAAACACTATTCACGCACATGTTTAGCTTTGGATAAATTGTTCAAACCAATTCTTGATGCTATCCATTCAAAAATTGCAAGAAGGGTAATGTGGCACAAAACACTTTCATGTGAAAATATTTACTATATGCATAGAATTAGGGCTATCTAAAAATATGGAAGCAATTAAAGACACAAAATGTGACTTCCCATGATGATTGACATATGTGTGGTCACTTTTACAAAAAGAATGGCTAAAAATTAGCAAGTATCCACTAAGTAAATGATTTTTTTGTCATCCAAAGCACGCAAAACGTCTGCGCCGTCCTTAAGGGTCAAATACGTCCCCAGGCAACTGAAAAACAACACTTGCTTTTCCGCCCCCTCTAAAAGAGGTCAAGTCTACAATACACCATCGAGCCGAATGCGGAGGTGGTTTCTCCCCCGTGTTTTTAACCCTGGGAAAAACACTGCAATTTTTTGTTTCTCATGCATAATTTTTTTTTGCAATTTTTGACTTCATATTTGCAATCAGAGGATCCAAATTAGCTAGGAGCATAACATTCTTAATTGGGTGAATGTCCTCCCCCAGGTGGAGGTATAATCCTCTGCTATATATATGGGGTAGGATTTTAGTTATAATAGAAGCAATGTCATTGGCTAGTCTAGTTGTGAGAGAGTGGGCTGTGTCCTCATTGGTTGCTGGGGGGCCATATATTTTGAGGGAGCAAAAGGGACCCCCTAGTGAAGGTTAACCCTTAAACGACGCTGAGGACGTTTCGAGTCCGATGAATGGCAAAGAATCTTTCCTTGTAGCACAGAAATGCAATCATTCATCCCCGGTATTAGGGGTGGAAAGGGGAGATCTTCTACAATACTTTGACTTCCAATGAATATATTTAGCTTTTTCAAAATAGATGATGTCACTTGGTATCAAAATGCATGATTTCCATGGCCACCAGTCCGTCCTTGAAGGGTTAAGAATGTTATGGAGAAGTGTTAATCACTCAAAACTATTACGGCACAAAATAGGGGGCTCTTTTTTTACATTCACCCATTGCTACACGTACCTCCGCATTCGGCTCGTTGGTGTACTATAGACTCGACCCTAAAAACACACTCTCGCACCGATCGGTTGCCATTTCCGTCCGGCACTTCATCTGGTCCGTCAGTCCAGACCGAAACTGAGCAAAATCCATCCCGAGTGGGACCGACCGAAGCAAAAGCAAAGCAAAGCAATTACGCAAAGCCAAGGTCGAGTACCTTTCAATTGCTGCTGCAAGTCTGCAAGACGACTGCAGATTCCAGTGTCTCTGGCTGGGCCTCGAGAGCCCGCGCTTCCCCCTTTTCTGTTTCCCAAAGAACAAAGAGCACTGCAACTTCTTATTACACCGGCAGAGCCTCAAAACTCAAGGACCTGGACACCACCACCCCTGCGAGCCTCGTGAATCGAAGCTCAAGCCCGGCCGGCCTCCTGCACTGCACTCCACTGCACTGCGCTGCACTGCGCTACTGTTGTCGTCAGATCTTCTGCTCTCATGTTCTCCTCACCCTTGCAATCTGACAGTAGTAGTAGAGGCCACGCGCAGCAAGCATGGCCTGCGCTTCCTCTTCCTCTTCTTCCTCTTCTTCCTCCCAAACACATCGATTGATCGATTGACTGAACGAAGTTAGAGCTTAAGCTGGAATTATAGCTAGAAAACACAAGTAATCTCCGAACCCTTGCCTTTCGTTGCACGTTGCTTAAACTTACTTGTCCAAATCTAGAGCACGAACTCGCTCACCTGGAAYGTAACGTAACGTAACGTACCATCCTGGTTCAGCTAATGCGGGTTCGTTCGTTCCAGAAGAGTTTTCGATTTATCGATCCATCCCCAGTTAAGCGAGAATTTGCTTGATTAATTGATTCGATGTATCCATGCCATGCACGCAGTCTTGCTGTGAGGGTATTAAGTAATAACTTAACACAATATAATTAGTTTTCATTGCATTGTACAGTAGTAGGCCTGCTGTGCTGTGCTGTGCCGTGCTGTGCTGTCCGTTCGACGTTGACGTGGGAGCCAGATCATGAAGTGTGCGAGCAACTGGGAACATTCGTGTTGCACATCTGGATCGAGGGGCTGACGTCCGGAGCGAGGACGACGTGAGTAGTGAGCGATCCGTCGATCAGCGCTCAATTCCAGCTAGTACGCGTTTTTAGTAATTTCATTAGCTTGCAGTGCTAAAGCTCGCTTGCTTGCAGTGGTGAAGCTCGCTTGCTTGCAGTGCTTGCTTGCTTGCTTGCGAGCTACTGTAGAGATTGAATGGTCCTTTGGGGATTTGCGGAGGTGTAGTCGTCTGTGATGGCCATGGTGGCGATGGTGTAATGTAATGTGTGAATGTGGGAGTTTGGGGTGACTTTGCAGACTAGCTAGCTGGGAGCCTGGTACGTTATTTTAGTTTTCTGGGTCCCYTGGTTTTCGGAGTGAAGGCTTTKCACGCATTCTTGGCTAGTTACRTCWTCCAATTCCTCACAACTGCTACAACAGAGATCTTGTTCGAAAYCGAAACGTCATCTTGAGCCACCACTAGGCAGTTTTGCTTCGAGTTTGGAAGTCATTTCGGAAGAGAGAAACAGACGGAGAGAGAGAAGGAGAGAACTCGTTGTGGTAGTGCCTTCGCCTCAAGTTCTCCAATTGCATTCAACAATCTTTTGTTGCAACTCCATCAAACATCGAGTGGTAACCCCACATTGTAACCCCAGATTTTCGGAAGAGATTGGAAGCCGCAGTCGTAGCTAGTAGCGTTTTCGCAATGATTGATTCGAACTTCGACACATTTTTAGCCGTGACTGCCAGGGTGATTGCAATCACATCATCGATCTCTCAATCGTGAATTAATCCCCGAGTTCAAAATTTCCTACTTAGACTCTAGGTTGAATTCTATTTCTCCCCATTGGTCGATCGAGAGACTGGAAACGAATTGAAGGGGAAGTCAGAGCACTGTCTTGCGACCGTCACGTGCTCGATCGATGGGGAATTGCCATGCGGTGGATCCCGTGAGTGCGACCGTGGAGCACCCGACTGGCAAAGTGGAGAAGCTCTACTTCTCTTCGTCGGCCAGGCAGCTCATGTTGCAGCACCCGGGACACTATGTGGCGCTTCTGCCACCGCCGCCCTCAACGGCCAATGGCGATGGCGTGCTGGGGAATGTGAAGCGGAAGCTCAAGTTGTTGCCGCCGGATGCCATGTTGAATATCGGGTCTTGCTACAAACTGGTGTCCTTTGAAGGTGCGTTTCTTTTTTTTTGAAGGAGTGGGGGATGGCTCTCGCTTTGGTTTGGGTGCAGTTCCGGATTCCCAGGGATTGTTTTCACGAAACGTGTTGTGAAATGGAGTGTGTGTGTGTGTGGGAGCTAGAAATACTTGAAACTTACGTTGGAAATGGAAGCGAGTGTTGCAAGAGAGAGTCAGTTAAAAGCGTCGCTGCTGCTGTTTTTAGTAACCAGAGCCAGAGCCTTTAATTTGGAGATGGAGAGTAGTTGCTTGGTTTTCTAGTAATGAATTAAAATTCCTTTCGACTGACACTCTCATTAGGAGGCAAGAGAGAGGGTTTCCAACCGGTTTTTTTTCTTAAAGTAATGAAATCCTTTGGAATCAGAGCCGCATAACCCAGCGTGACAGAGCCTCTCATYGTGTAGTTGCTTCTTTCGTTAGAAATCAACGACTGTGGAATGAAAACCTTGTTAGGCAGGAAGACACAACCTCTTGTAGCGTGGTCGCTTGTTGTTTTCTTCGTAATCAAGCATCTTGGAATGAAAGCTTTTAGTAGGCAGAATGACAAGCCTTTCATAGCGTAGTTGCTTTTTGTTTTTTAGTTTTAGAAACCAATCCGTTTGGAACGAAAGCCTCTCGAGGTAGAAAGACAGAGCCTCTTGAAGCGTAGTTGCTTGTTTTTCCAGTAATCAATTTCCTTCGGAATGAGACGTCTCGTTAAGCAGAATTTTTGAAACGTAAATGCTCGTTTTTGTAGTAATCGAATCCTCAATAGAAGCTCTATCATTAGGTAGTAAGAAACTGAAGGCCTCTTTTAGCTTACTGCTTGTTGTTCTTAGAAATCAAACCTCTAAGTAATCAAACTTTTTGGAATGGGAGCCTCGTTAAGCAGAATTTCAGAATTCCCAGTCGCTCTGTAGAACATTATGTGACTGGGTACACTTACTGCAAGATGCCCCTGAAACGCAAACCCTGATCCAGGCGTTTTTCCCCCTCATTCTGGCGTTTTTTTTTCCCTTCCTCATTGTACGTGCCATGCACTGGATGGTTAYTAAAAGTCTTCCTGATCTCAGTCTGACTCTGAAAAGAAGCTCTTACACGTTTTCGAACTATTCGATTAGTCTTGGGAACAGCTCCTTGAGTCCTTGCTCTACTGAGGTGTTTTGATTGTGGATTACAATGTGATTATATATACATACTCTATACACCAAAGTGTAAATTTCCRTGTTTGGGTTACAGTTACAATCTCTCCTCAGATAACTAATGACACTGCCTCGTGGCACATGAGATYGTTCGAGCTTCCATGTGCGAACAGAACATGACAACTAACTTATTATTTACGAAGGTTGAATGTGCAATTACACAGACTACTGATAGCATTAGAGAAAGGCTCTCGAGAGTGTAAAATTTTAAGTTAAGCTTACGTCGGGTTTTGTATTTAAACACGTTATATGTATATCTGCTGTGATGGAGTAAGTTGGCGTAACAGGCTGGGATTTTCGTGGTGCAGATGTTTTGTCAGAGCTTTCTGACAATGGCAGTATCGCTCATCAGACGAGCAGGAGAAGAGCTCATTCCGTCACGTCCACCACAGGCTCGAAACCGCATCATCAACGTTCTCCGAATCAAGTAAGCTTGGTTCACGCGTAGCCGGCAACATCTTGACTTGCTTAAAAGGATTAGAGTTAGGGTACTAATTAGGCGAAACTAAGTTAAAGAGATTTAGTGAGTGGGTTAATACCTTTAACCCTTTTTTTTAATCCCTTTCGAGTTAACACTAATGAGTCTGTTCTGGGAGAGGATATTTTTCCTACCAAATCACTCATCAATCCCCCCCCATCAGTCACAGGACTAACCCACTTACCCACTATTAACACAGCGCTTAAAACACTATTAAGATAAAAACAACATCAGTTCAGGTACAGTGCTAAGGTAGGCTAACCCAATACCTTGACCTTATACCACTCAAATGTAGGGCGGTCATTGATTATAGAGTGATAATCTATGACAGTGATACATGCCTTAACTTCACTTACCTGAAAGTTAAGATATGTAATTACGTCATAGATTCTTATTTTAGAATCAACAAGAGTCCTACATTTGGGTGGTATTAGGTCAATGGTTGGTATTGGCCGGGTTTGCCTACCTTAGAAGCGTTATTAACTTAACCTTCCTACTATTAAGGAATACTGATTTTTTTATTTCCCACTTCTTATTCGTGTGAGAAGAAAGTCGTTTAAGTTAATCTCAGAGAGTTGACAGTTCTTTCTTCCAATCCCACGTCGCCATTTCCCTGGCGATTGCTGCAACGTGCCCAACTGGCCATGTGCCGGTGCCGTCAGTGCCGTCAGTGCCGGAAGTACTGGCTGGTCCTCCCCTCCCCTCCCCTCCCCTCGCATCGCATCGCATCGCGCGGCGGGCTCGTCGTCTGTCTTGTCTTGCCTTTACCTTACATGGCAGTGGTTGCCGTCAGTGCAGGTTTCCAAGGAGCAGTCAGATGTCAGCAAGGCTGCTGTAAAGCACATCAATCAACTGCGAGCGATGTTATCCAAGTCGTTTGGCCCACAAAAGGTAAAGCTACTCGAGTTCCATGATGCATCTCAATTATTCGCAAGCTTGCTTGCTCCAGTGGCTGCTGCTGCGTCGTCCTTTCAATTCCTTTTTTGCGTCGCAAGTAGCACCGACTGGGGACCGAGAATTTAAAAGTTAGGGATGTTCAAACCCAGGGCCAAGAAACCCAGTTAGGTCATCAGTTAGGTCATCTTTTTGTCACTTACTAATTATTAATCCGTCCCTAACAATGCTCATCTACAAAGTTTCTTATCTGCAAATGTTTAGATTAGTGTCAGAGAGATGTAATGGAAATATGTTTTTGATTGAGAGAGACGATTCAAGAAAAACGGAGTTCGTTTAGGGACCTTGAAACTGTAAGTAAGCATCTGTATTAGGGTTTAAGCAAATTGTCCCTGCGGCAAATGGTAATCACTCGGGGAGATGAAACGAAACAAGTCCTTAAGTATATAAGTAAGAATGATTCAAGGAGTCTCAGTTGGTTTACGGACCCTTGTTAAACTGTTCCTATTCGCTAACATTCGCTATTAACAAATGTTAACCCTGTTAATGCTTGAATCCATTTTCGAAATTTTCACATGTTTGCTCATATCTTAATTATATGTGTACACTAACTCAAATACGATATTTACTACAAATTCATCAAACTTGTCATGAACTAGCACTGACGCTCTTTTTTAAAAACATTCAAGTATTACTACTTTGAGTAGTCGTTAGGACAAAAGCTTAGCTTCGAAGCACTTTCTTCATCGCTGAGTGCTCCGGGGTTAATGAGATGAATCCATCGATCAAGGAACCCAGATGGTTTATAGACCCTTGATTGTAGCGTTGGAATCTTTTCTTAATTTCATTGCAATTTGCCGTACCGTCCTTCCAATTCACGTGATTTTGAAAGCTCTTTTTGTTTTCTCTTGCAGGAAATTGTTTCCCGAGATATGCTCCCTCTCTCCTCGCAATTGACGGCAGCAGATTCCAGAAGTTTCTCCTCCATCCAGGAGTCCGCTCTCCGCCCAGTTCCACGAGGAGGAGCATGGCGACCCAACCTGCAAAGCATTGCTGAGAGAGGTCGATAGATCGACCACAAGAGAATGGAAACAAAACAAAACAAACAACAAATTGTTAGGGTTCAATTGATGATTCTCTCTTGTACAGACAGACAGAGACAGACAGAGTGCTTTGAACATCTTTCGATTCCCAGGCACGTGATCGAACTTGTTCCCTCTTGAGCAATTTCCCCGATTGCTGGGTGGCAGATTTCACGAATTCATGCGACGGGCGGGAGTCGGAGTTGCGGGTTGAGAGTTCGTTCGTGTTCGTGTTTCAATTGAGGAATCCGATTCATGTTGTTGTGGTTGTTGCTGGATAACGACACGGATTTCCTGATGCAATTGTGTAAAGTTATGCTTTTTCAATGACTTTTGATAACCTTACTTGGAGTTTCAACTTGGAAATGGCGTCACCGACAATCAAGGTTTTCAGTGTATCRTTTTCAAAAACTGTGTCTGTGTCTGGTTGTTGAAAGCTTGAAAATGGTGAAGGTGTTGTTGAATGACCAATTGAAAATTGACACTGTCAATATGCAATGGGTTTGTTTGAAAATTTGATATACGGTGTGGACATGTATCTCCTAGGTGGAAATGTAATTTTTTTTTCTTCCAATTGGGTGCCTGTAGAGTAGAATCTATGCTATGCTGCTCGAAAAAGTTCAAAAAAGCTCAAAAAAGTTCAAAAAAGTTCAAGGAGTAAGGGCATCTTCTGCTAAATTTCATTCACATCTACCTCCAAAATTAAAATTGGGTGGGTACGTAATTCATATAGTATAGGATGCAACTGTCAAGAAAAAAACAAAAAACATGTGTTCAAAAACCTCACTAACAAAGGCCCCTATTTTGGGCTTCATCAATTTTCCTTGTGCAATTCTCCTAGTTAATTTTGGGGCCTTTGATTGCAAATATGAATTCAGAATTTGCAATTTTACCATGCATGGAAAAGAAAAAATTTCAGGGTTTTCCCAAATGGAGTGGCCGATCAATTCACCCTGACCCTAACAAAGGAGTTAGAGTTAAAGTTATGCTAAGTCATAGCTAGTCAAAGTTTCTTAAATTTTTTCCACACATACCCGTGATAGTCTAGTACAAATTTGTATCGTTGAAATTAAAAAAAAAAGACTTTTTCTTTCATTTATTTTTCTCATAGACCTCTCACCTCAAGAAACCTGAAGAATGTTTACGACATCTGCACTGGCGACACTGAGGCATCTCCAGTTCCATTATAATTCTGTATTAAAATCTCCTTTTTTAATTTCTTTTTCTTTTCTCTCTTTTTGAAACAGACGGCCCTTTATTACTACAAATGATTGACTGAAGATGAGAAAAATTCAATAATGCCAGAGACGGAGATTCCTTCATTGATTTAATATTTTTGGCTTTAATGGAATACACAAGGCCAGCGCATCTGATGCCGCCATCATTTTAACTTACAAACAAAACTGGCCACGTTGAAGAGATGAAGGTGATCATGGAGCGCCAGGGGCTACTATGGATCCATTATTGGAAAGAGACAGACAATGACAATGAACAGYTTTTTTTGGTAAAGGCTGACTGGACAGAAGTTAATATGGGCAGGTGAAACTTCTTGAAATATTTTTGAGTAAATTTTTGGTTGAAAGAAAACTGAAATTGGCATCCAACCCAAGTCGTTTCATATTTTTTGGAGCTTCTTGGAATTACTTATGAATTTTTGAAGTTGAAACGTAGTAATTACTGAAAGTGTCCACCTCCTTGAAATGTACATTGTTTGTACATTGATGGTGCAATGAGAAAGAGAAACGTAGAAATAGTGTGCATTTAAAGAGGTTGTAGCTTTAATTTTAGAGCCTTTTACAGAGCTACTACCTTAACCCCTTATCGCCTAAGGTCTAAAAGTGACTAAAAGCATGATGTTATGAGTGTTATAATTTTAAAGGTCACGAAGGTATGAAAATCTCAACTGTACAATCTTGTAGTTTCTATGTTGTAGATAAGGTAATTCAAATTTGGAGTCATTTGATCTCATAGATTGCAAGATGATAGTGTGTTAGTGTTGATAAAAGATGATGAAATATCTTAAATAACATATTCATTTTTGAGGTGAAATTTGATTTCTAAACCCACTCAAATGAAAACAATTTAAACCACAAATTGATTCAAAACTAAAATGCAAACACACTGCTGAAATAATATATCATTCAGTCCACCCATTGTGTCTGCAAAATTGTTTTGAAATGTCAAAAAACAGTGAAAAAAGTTGAAAGAAATACATGTATTGCTGAAATTCCCTCTATTAAAGTGCTTCTCAATCACTCATAAGTTCTTGGATTCATGTGAAATTTGAACCACACAAACTAGACTAGTAAGCGCAACTTATCCAAAAATATTTATTTGAAACGGAACCTATATGAAGAAGTTATAAGCTATCAAAGTTCACTATAATCCAAAAATGTCTGGATTTTCAACTTTGAATTGCTCCCAAACATTCAAAACAACTTGGATTGACATGAAAATTAGATCACAATAACTAGACTTCAAGGGAAGCATAATCCAACAACTTCTAATTGAAAAAAAACATTGGATGAAAGAGATACAAGCCCTTGAAGTTGCAGCCATCAAAATGCAGTTTGGTGAACTCAAATTCAACCAATGAATTTTAAATGGCTTTTGAAACATCAGTGCATTTTGGATTGATCTAAAACATTTATCACACAATCTAGACTACTATGCACAACTTTTCCAACAACTTTTATTGGATTCAGACATGGGATGCAAAAGTTACAACACTTTGAATTGGACTGGCATACCATGTGAGGACACTTTTGGTCGCCTTTGGCGATGAGGGGTTAAGGGATCTGAAGTCCTAGCCATACTCAGGTCAATTAWGAATTTAAGATGGAGCAATTTTTGGCCCAATATGGAGTGGTGCACCGGGAGTGGTTTTCTGGAAAATAGTGGTATCTTTCAAATTATTATTGATTTTCAAATTACATAGGTAGGTGAATCTCTTGAAAATAATGCCACCTTTCAAGTTATCATTGATTTTCAACCCTTGAACATCGAGGCAAGTGTTTTACTTCCAATGGATGACAAAGAATCAATCCGTGTAGGACAAAAGTGCAACTATTCATCCTTGGAATTAAAGGTGGAAAGGAAATATCTTCTAAAGTACTTCGACTTCCAATAAGTACTTTTGGATTATTTGAAACGAGTGATTCCCACGGTATCAAAAGTTAAGATTTTCACGATCACGAGTCCGTCCTTTAAAAATCAAAGCAAAAGTCAATGTCTTGAAGTGAGAATTACCCAATTAAGTTCAATAATTCTTAAATAAAAATTTCCTAAACCTCACACCAAAWAATTCTTACAACCTTGTCAATTAGGCTTTAGTATTCCCATTGGAAGATCAAACTAAAGCTTTACAAAGACCTTACCTATAGTCTTGCACCACCTTGTCTCTCTTCAATTTACAACAATACATTTTACCTATTCTTTGCCTACAAGTCTAACCTTCATTGCTAGTATGTCCCAAGCAAGAAATTTATGATTATACTTTACAAAGGGGTTTGTCTCTTGGGAGCCAATCTCGRAAGGTGACCATACAATCAGAGCCCGAGGAGGAAGCGTGAGGCATGATTTGGTCATAAGAATCAGGGCTACCAATGGTTTGGAATTGCTGTAACGCGGATTCCATTGTCAACTTTACCATCTCTTCATCTTCGTCTTGAAGTACTTCAGTTACCATTTGAAATGAATCCATGCTTCCATTAGTTGTCCAATCCCTTGGATCAATTGATGGAACCTGCAATGATATCCAAACCATTTAGTTTAACCCTTGAAAGGTATTACGATCAATTTTAAAAAATCACAATGAAAAATTGCAATCCCCTTGTAATAATTTATATACCATTGATTCATGGTGAATACTCTTTCTTCTTTCCATTGATATATTATATGATGATTTGTCAAGCTTCTTCAATGAGTATTAATTGGATGAACTAAACTAATTGAAAACATTTTAAGCACTCTAGCTCAAAAATTGTATATAAATTAGATTTGCTTATTTAGTGGCGTAGGCTACATTCGGAGGCCACATCCCACAACTTGCCATCACAGGGAGTGGAACTATATAATCCACATTTGGAATGCTAGACATCTTCCAAATGCATAAACGCAAGTGGCAACATATTCAATGCATTATTTGAGCATTTCCTTTTGTGTAGGCTCTCACCCTTAACTTTTAGTTAGGCCTTCAAAGCAAGGAATGCTTGAATGACAAGAAGTTACCTTAAGCATTTGTCATTCATTGAGTGGATGGATGAGCATTTACAGCTTTAGGTAGAGGATGCTAAAACATGTTTAGAATCTCAACCTATTAATCCATGTTATCATACTAAGGACCCAACTTGAGGTTTCCCATTCAAATGAGGGCACCTAATAACCATAGTTGTCCATCACAATTTTGCCCTGGATTACAGGTTTTATGTTGCATAAGGCACCCTGCTGTCAAGCCTTTTCAAAAATAAGGTGCCCTCGGTCTCATTCTCAGGGCACTTTATTTTCACAAAGGCCCTTGAACAGCTGCCTTACCCTATACAACAACTCATCTTTCTTACACTACACATTTAACGAGAGTGTAGTAACTACCTTGCAACATTCCAAGTAGTGTTGGTTGGCCTCGCTTCCATCGACAGTACCAGGGAGGATTCTTGTCCCATACCAAGAAGCATCATCAATTGCTGATTCTACCAATACATACCTATGATTCCACCACAAAAAAAAGTTAATTAAATTTGTTCAAGGCTATGATTTTGTAATAATACAAGAGATGTAAAAATAAACTATGAAATATCGATGTGAATATCGTAATCTCTTAAGGTTCAACACATTTAGATTTTGGGCAAAAGAATCTAAATGGTATCAATTGTCCATAACCCGGGTTGAAATTTGATGCGCTTAGCTTCCCGTAAAGTTGCTCACATTGAACAAAAACAAGGTGAAACAAATCTATTATTCATCTTTGCACCAAACAATCAATCAATCAAGTTGAGTATTCCTTCAGTTGTTATGTTGCTTCAACCTAACATGACCAAAATTTTGTTAAAATGGTGGTATTCCACAAACTTGGCATTTTTACGTTTAGACCATTTGTTTTGAAATCTATACCAGTCCTAGATTTTAGAGCTAAAGAAGGAAATGAATGGAAAAATAGCGTATGAAATACCGCCTATATATAAAAAATTCCTATTATGTTCAATCTAAAGTGCCCCCCCCCCCCCCTTTTTTTTTCTTAATCTTACCTTGAAAAAAGCTCTTCCTCCGCGTGTGGGCTCAAAGACGAGAGCCAATCCAAGTCATGAAATTCCTTCTCCGCCTTGGATTTCGGTGCTTGCTCCACTTGGGGCTTGGGTGAGATTTTGTCTTCGGGTTTGCGCTGACCGTAAAGCCAATTGGGGCTTTTCAATTGCACCTCCCTGCCAYAAAACTCATCTCCAAATAACATCAGTGCCAATGCGAAATTTTAAGTTAATCCGGCCATATCAATTCTAAAATTTTAAAACAAAACCAAAAAACAATCCCTCCAAATTTTTAAGCATCGAAATACTCTTAAAACCTTGAGGCAACAAACCAAGTGCAAGGTCATGACATTTCCAACAATATTACATGAACTTACTACTTATTTTCAATGCATTTTCAATTCAACAAGTAAAAGAAATTCTTAAAAAAAACGATTAGAGAAGCTTGATGAAAAGATTTTCAACCAAATAAAATAAAGAATTATGTGTCACTAATGGGATGAACTAGTGTTAGTTATAGTCCTAGCAGTTGGTATCAAGTGCTCCAGGGGAAGAGGCAATTAAGTTTTGTTCGCGTTTTTTGTCAACAAATGTTAATTTCGTGAAATTGGCGGTATTCCATGCGCCAAAAATTGTGACATATATATATCTTCACAAAGGTCTAATTTCAAGCCACAAACTACAAGTATAGATTTAGGGTTCAAGGCTATGCGTCTTGAACTACGCCAATGTAATGGAATATCGTCAATTTAACGGAATTGGTGTTAACGAAAGAGTAGAGGAAAACCAAATAATTTTTTTGGATTTTGTTTGATTTAAACAATTCTAGACTTGATTCATAAACCATGGTCAAAATAATTTGCACTTACGCAGCATCCCTTGCAACCCCTGTCACTGCACTGCTTTTGGGTTCAGTTTCTGTGTACATGCGTACATTTGTCACAGGCCCACAAATTTCCTGGAACACCAAAAAAGCAACAATCAAACTTCAGTAAGCAAGAAATTTAGTGATTGTTTAAGGAAATCAAAAAGAGAAATCAAAAGACATTAGAGTTAATTGTAAAGTCATCCCTAGTTGTAACAGTGGTTTCAGAGGAAGGTTTCACTAAGATTAGTACAAAAGAAACACAACACCAAACTCCATCAAAACCCAATTTGGGGGCTCCAAGGAGTTTTGTCCTATGTTTTTCTTGAATTTCAGCTCCTCATCTCGCATTGCACACACTGTACAATTAACTAGTAGAGTGGTTCGCATAACATCCTTCAAGTTTTCATTTCACAAAAAAACTTTTAAAAAACAAAATTTGCTTTGGATTCAAGCAACATGCGTGAGTGGTGAGTAACAACAGACTTTTGCTAGCTCACAAGTGTCAATTTGGTAGCTATTTGGTGTCTGTTTAGGAGCAATTTGGAAGCTTTTGAAGAACTGATGGATGTTAGAGGCTTCTTTAAATATTCTTGGAACTCAAAACATGTACAAATGTCCAAAAAAAAGGTCAAAAAATGAAGATGAGGTCATGACTCTAAACCACCCTAACTCTTTCCAATCAGACTAGCAATGTGGTAATGAAAGTGGCATGAGGAGTGGGTTAGGAGAGGAACCTGAAGTTTGTCAAATGATGTCAATTTAAGACGATAGAAATCTTCTCGACATGGAGATCTAGCATACAACTTGCTCTTCCAAGACTTTTGAGAACTCAACAAGGCATTCCYGCTTTTCTTCTTMACCAAATTTCTGCAAAACAAARCAAATGCATTGGTGTTTATTTTTGAAAAAATCAAATGGAAATCATAGCATTGARAATGATATCCTACTTTAGTATGAGTTGATACTACTCAAGTTCATTCAATTAGTGTGCCTTGCAATAATAACACTAACTCACACTAACTTGGGACTTATTCCAATTTATGAGGGGGGCAACAATATGGATGTTTACAATATTTATGATAGGATCATTGATGATGTGGTTTATACTACATTAAATAGTGTCATCGTTCACTAAATTTTATCCATATGTTYRCACACTAGTTAAACCACATTGAWTTCATCCAAAATTCATTCAATTAGTGCACAACAATAGGGCCTTGCGCTAATTAAATTCAATTGAGTAGCACTTGGTGCTTACTTCTCATTTTCAGGTACAGATTCCTCCCCTCGGCCTCCAATGTGTAAATAATAGTCCGAYTCGAGCTCCCACAAGGCTGGTTTTCCTTCTTGAGGTTGGAAATGGCCAAGAAACCTGAAAAAAAACAAGCAAGTAAACGAAGTCAATGAGATTACTAAAAAAAATCCTATACAATGAATTAACCAAATTAACCCTCAAAGGATGCCACAAACACTAAGAGTTTGATGGATGACAAAGAATCCTTCTACATATACACAAAAAAAGTGCAGATATTCATCCTTGGAATTTTGTGCAAAAAGTGAAGGTCTTGCACATAAATTTGACCTCCAATGAGCGCTCTTGGGTGGGTTTTGTTAAAGCAAATGATTCACACGATACCAAAAAGGCTGATTTCCATAGTGATCACCCCATCCTTCTGGGGTTAAATCCAAACCTAAAATCCTAAAGTCATATGTAGTGATAACTTGGGATTCATTCGTAAATGTAAACCCAAATTCAATCCCAAGAATCTCTACATATGACTTAGGAATTGCAACAAGAGTCTCACTGGAAGTTTTGGCCGGCCAAAAATTTGATCCAAATTATTAAAAATAATGTTTGATCTGCTACTCAAAATAAATGAATTTTTCAAGTAATTGCAGAGTCTGTTGAGAAGGGAGTACTAACAGGTTCATAGCATCCTGCTTTTCACCGTCTGTGATAGTGTTGCTGTAGTAACGCCTAATTGACTTCATAAACTCCTGGGAGTGGGTAGTCGCCTTCCACTTCCCCTGCCTCTCTGGAAACACCTGCACAACTTTTCATTTTTCAGTCCACAAAGGATCTTCTTCCTCTACAAAACTTCTCATTCATCCAAACCAACCAATGCTTGACTTTTTTTTTAAATACAAAAACCACACTTTTCATATATATATATATATATATATATGATGTATTTGATGAAATTGAGGTCAATAATACTCCCTCTGTTTTTTGAAAAAGACCTGTGTTTCCTTTGTATTTTACAAACAAAACATGCTTTTTTTCAAAAAATAGAGGGAGTATATGTAAATATTTATGAAGACATAAGAAAAAAATATGCAAAAATTCAAGAAAGGATTCTTGTACTAAGGGGTAACTAACCCTGTAGACGGAGGATGTTGCCTTTAAGACAGGTAGGACCTCGACAAAAGTGATTCAATTTTTGGAACCAATAGGTGTATTCTTTGTTTCTAGACTAACAATGAAAATCATCCCATCAGACACTAATAAACCTTCAACACCATCATTTCCGCAAGTTCACCCCAAAACAACACACTACCAAAGACACAAAGTGTTCGATGGATAAATTTTATACTAGTAATACAAAAAACAAAGAATGCACCTATTGATCCAAAAATTGAATCATATTTGAAGGAGTACCTAGAGTACTACCTCGGCGTCATCGTTTCCGAGACCTTGAATTCAAGTTCAAGTGGAGTGATTGAGTTGCATATTTCATAAGTCATAGAGAAGAGATCTTACATAGTTGTGCGCCTTGAAGCCCCCATACTAGTACTATAGAAACAAAAAAATGCACCTATTGGTCCAAAAATTGAATCATATTTGAGTGAGTACCTAGAGTACCACCTCACCATCATCGTTTCTGAGACCGTGAATTCAAGTTCAAGTTGAGAGAGAGAGATTGAGTTTCATATTTCATGAGTTGACCATAGAGGAGATCTTACATAGTTGTGCGCCTCGGAGCCCCCATACAAAAACAAAGAATGCACCTATTGGTCCAAAAACTGAATCATATTTGATTGAGTACCTAGAGTATCACGTCATTTCCTCATCATTTCCTGGTCCATGAATTCAAGTTCAAGTTCGAGAGAGATTGGGTTGCATATTTCATGAGTTGAGTCATAGAGAAGAGGTTTCTTACATAGTTGTGCGCCTCGGAGCCCCCATACTGCATCGCCAGTGCATCCCCCATGTTCTGGTACATCTCCATCACCTTCTCCGCGACGCCGCTGTCCGCATCCACCTTGCTCCCTTCCATGAGCCCCACGCCTTGCATCTGCCTGCCGAGCGCCTCCAACCCGTACGCGTACTGCGCCACGTTCGTCCTGTCCAGACAGTTGATGCAGTTGGTGCGCAGCACGCCGCTCTGGTAACAAGGCTCCCTGGCCTTGTCGACGGGCGGCTGCGGCCTCGGGGGAGGCGCGGTCTCCTGGAAAATGAGGCGGCCGTTCATGCTGGTGGTGCCCACGGCGGAGAAGAGCTTGGTGAGGTCGAGAGAGAGCTGGCGACTGCCGAGGTCCAGAGCCAGGTGACGGCTGGTGGACAGGTCCAGGGAGTGCGTGCGGTGGCTTAAAGGCGACAGACGGGAGGAGCCGGGAGTGATCCTGCGTGCGGAACAAATTTGCAAAAAACGGAATGGACACAAAAAAGGATTTCAGAGCGATGCCGGAAGGGACACATGTATGACACACAATTGAACAAACAAACATACAGACAGACACTTGCAATTTTGAACCGATATAACCAGAGAGCACATTGAACTACAGATCCCAATGGGGAATTCTCATAAGTTCAGTTACAATCCGACCTATGCAAACTCTTTTCGAGAGAGATCACAACGTTTTCCACTTCTGAATCTTAATTTTTTGTGGTTGCACCTGATACCCAACTTCATTAGTATTCGTCATTTTCAAAAACTGTTAAGATTTTTGTAGTACCCACAGATTGAGAAGCTAGCGCTAATTTTATAGGACCCACGACAATGAATAATCACTATGCAATAACCAAAACGGATAGAGCAATGGACAGTGCACCGCGCACATTGAACTCTCCCAACCGTGTTTTCTCGCAACAGTTACAAACCTATGTGAACTAAACTTGAGAAAGACCTGTCACATCTTTTTCCACAGAATCTTAATTTCTTTGGGTTGTACCTGATAGCGAACTCCATTAGTATTCAGCATTTTCGAAGTAGTTAAGAATTCAGTACCATTAATGTTCGATTTTTTCAAATTTAAGTAGTTGGAGATTTCAGAAGTACCCACAGATTAAGAAGTTAGCGCTAAGTCGAATGTGACTGACCGATCATTGGCCTGTGTACTATACGATTCTCAATGAACAGACAGACATTTGCAATAACCAAACAGGACAGCACATTGAACTTACCGTCCCAATGGTGTTTTCTAATAACAGTTACAAACCTATGTGAACTCAACTTGAGAGAGATCACATCTATTTCCACAAAAGCCTTAATTTCTTTGGTTATACCTGAAAGCAAACTCCATTAAGGTAGGAGCATCCAATGGCGTTTGTGCACCTAATGGCGTCAGTTTCTACATATGATAGTCATTTCAGACGATGAATGTAAGTAGACTATAGATAGCTTATTTTTTTTGACCTAAATGATAAGCTATCTACAGTCTACCTACATTTTATAATCTAGAATCAATACCTTACATAGAAACTAACGCCATTAGGTGCATGGACGCCATTGAGTGCTCCTACCTTAGTATTCAGCGTTTCCAAAATGGAAAAAATTTCAGTAGTACCCACAGATTAAGAAGCTAGTGCTAATTCGCATACATGTGACACCGGTTATTGGCATGTGTACGATATGATTTTAAAGTTCACGATCCAGTTAATAGATCATCCTCTTGTTGAAATTAAAATTTAGATAGAATCGAATTTGATATCACCGACATTAGTGGGAAAAAAAAACTGTGCACGTGATGGGTCGGTAGACCTCGTGTGACAGACTGACAACAAACATGAGGACGAATTCTACTAATTCAGAAGTATGGTCTTGATTGTATTGTGGAAGTGATCGTATTGACAGTTAGACCGGGTCCAATATTTTATATTTTTACCAGAATATGACCGTGAAGAACACTAATAGTATGTGGTAATGAAGAAAGAAAGAAAAAGTAGAGAAAAGAAAAGGGTTAATGGCGAATTTCATTAAATTGGCAATATTCCATGTGCCATTTTCAAACCGCGCAGTCTGAACTCGCAGTCTGAACTGTGATAGTGACATCTAGGAAAGGTATAAATTTTCAGACATCTACGACGTATGTAGATGTCAACAATCTATGACATTTTTAGATTTCAAACTGCATGGTCTAAAACATCTAGGACAGTTGAAGATTTCAAAGATCTAGGGGAGGTATAGACTCCAAAAATCCATTATAATACATGAGGCCAAATGCAGCTCAAATGATAGAATAATGACTTACGGTGGGGCGTTGGGGATGAGCGTCTGCACTTGGGGTTTCCTCTTGTGAATGACAGTTTTGCCGCTATAGTAGAATCCAGTGAGATCCAGAGCATCCGCGGCCACACTTTGCAACACCGCCAGCACGTTGGCTGATTTGCTGCCACTGGGAGAGAGAACCAAAAAAAAAACAAGAAAAGAAAAAGAAAAAAAGAGTTTGGTCAGAAACACAAATCATTGATAAATTTTTTTTTTTTTAAAACCTCTATAAATTTTTTAATTGGATGATTCAGAAATAATAAAACTACAGTTATTGAGCATGAAACCAGGAGCGATCAAATAAAGAAAGTGCTATGGTTCTAAAACGTGACTTTTACACTTCCAATGAAGGTTTTGTATTTCCCCTGTTTGGCAGGACCCAAACCCAGGTCCTCTTTTAAAATTCACCCATATCTCTTTAACCCTTAGATGCCTGAATCTTGAATCCAATAATTTTGAATTAAGAAAAAAAAAAAATTGCTGATATCTTTGTACAAACATCATTTTCTTCTTACAACATAAACATAGAGCTCTAACAAATTTCTGTAACATAGAGCTACCTATACCACAAACAACTTTGAAGTGGACAAAGTTAAGGAATCAAGCTAAATTTTATCTCCAACAATCCATTTGAGGTTTCAAGACTCCACTAAAAGTTATGTGGTCAAAAATCAAATCAATTTGAGCAGAGTTTTAAGTAGCATTCATGATGTGGAGGCATATTTTTTTTGTTCATTTGTCCAATTTTTTCTTAAATTTGTGGACATTCAATGATGATATGAAACTCTTAGAAAATGATCAAATCATAAGCTTCCTGAAATGAAATGAAAAGAAAATTAAAGCTTGCTTTGAATTTAGAAATACCACACACAACTTTGAAGTAGACAAAGTTAAGGAATCAAGCTAAATTTTATCTCCAACAATCCATTTGAGGTTTCAAGACTCCACCTAAAAGTTACGTGCTCAAAAATCAAATCAATTTGAGCAGAATTTTGAGTAGCATTCATGATGTGGAGGCGTATTTCTTTCGTTCATTCCTCCAATTTTTTTCTTAAATTTGTGGCCATTCAATGATGAAATGAAACTCTTAGAAAATGATCAAATCATAAGCTTCCTGAAAATGAAAATGAAAGCTTGCTTTTTTGAATTTATAAAATATGGATGACGGTGGGACAAAAAGTGATTTGATTTTTGAGTTGGGCACAGTCACTGTCTTACAGATGATGTCGGGCTTGGGACTGAGTCTTGACATTTCCTGGGACCAAAAGAGAGGGATGGAGCCTCGGTGCTGCACCACGGAACTGATTTGCCCGGTGGAAGGGTCGATGCCCGTGTCTTCGTTGACCACCACCTGCTCCGTCTCCACATCGTTGGCCACGCGGCCCTTGTCGTTCACACCGCGCTTCAAGTACCTGGCATGCCACAAGGGAKGAGAAACGGAAGGGATGAGAACAACTTGGGATGAAGAACAATGGATGAAAATAATGGATGAGAACAAAGGATGAGAATGAGGGATGGAAATCATCGATGAGACAAGGGCTGAGAATAAGGGATGAAAACAAGGGATGAGAATAAACGATGAGAACAAACATCAGGAAAGTACCCCCATTGAAACAATATTGTTTCAATGGTCTCACAGTCCAACTTTGAAAGTTTACTAATGAAGTACAGCATCAATATTGTAACAATATTGTTTCAATGGGAGGCACTGTTCCCACTAAAATTACATTTGTTCCCACTAAAATTACATTTGTTGCAGTACTGATGTTGTACTATAACAATAAACTTTCAAAGTTGGACTGTGAGACCATTGGAATAGTACTACAATAGTATTAAGACAATGGGGGTGTTAGTCCCCGATGAAGGGATGAAAAAATGGATGAGAATAAAGGATGAGAACAAGGGATGAAAAAATGGATGAGAATAAAGGATGAGAACAAGGGATGAAAATAAGGGATGAAAATAAGGGATGAAAACAAGGGATGAGAATGAGGGCTGAGAAGAAGGAATAAAAGGGACGAGCATGAGGTAACTGCACCTAATTGCAACCCTGTTTCTAAAACCAACCCATATACACTCTTGCCTACAATTTACAGCCTCTAATTCAGGAGGGGGACTAGGGTCGATTTGGGGGTGTACAACCTCTACTTCACAAGACTGAGGCTAGGGCTGAATTTGGGTACACCCATTTTCATCAGCACTTTGACAATGCATAGACTATTCTCAAACAGGGACCCTTATGCTTGAATTGAAACCTCACCTTGTACCAGCAAAATGCCTAGACCGGCGAGCAATGAGTGTTATGGAAAAAATGCGCCCGAATATGGATAGCCTTGTCTGCACAGAACCCAGAAGCACAAATTGGCAGATGCTCACTCATAAAAAAGAGCGACCGAGGAGTTTCGATTCTAAAATGTTAATCAGTTAGTTTCACTAATCAAGTTTTATATAGAATAATAAACATGGGGACATTGAAATTTTCATGTCACCAGAATCAATGAAACAACATTGCATGTGTTCATTTTACAATATAAAGGAAAATGGACCTAAGAAAGACTGTTGATTGATGACTCAAAAGAAGGTAAAATGGTATGAGGCTTAAAATTTAGACTTCTTTTGTCCATAATAGAATTGTACAATCTGTGCTTAACCCCAAAAGGAACCTCATGTGCTTACCAGCAGTTTTGAGTGAGTCACAAGAGGAACCTATTTTCTCCAATTCTTGTTATTTTTGACCAAACAAACACATGTAATGTTCTTCAATGACTCTGGTGATCTAAAGTTTGAACCCATTTGAGTTATGTCTCTCACATTTATACTCAATTGTCCAATTTGAAACCCCAAGAATTACCCATTCTTAAACCCAAGAATTACCCGTTTTGAAACCCCAAAATTATCCATTTTGAAACCCAAGAATTGCCCGTTTTGCAACCCAAGAATTGCCCGTTTTGAAACCCAAGACTTACCCATTTTGAAACCCAAGAATTGTCCATTTTGAAACCCAAGAATTGCCCATTCTGAAACCCCAAGAATTGCCCATTCTGAAACCCAAGAATTGCCCATTTTGGAACCCAAAAATTCTCCATTTTGTAACCCCAAGAATCCTTTCCCTTCTTTTCTTTAAGATTTCAGTTTGTTTGTTTGGACAAATCCTGGAAACCCAACCTGCTCGAAGAAGCCATGGACCAGAGCCACGATCCAGCGCGTGTTCTTCAGCGCCTGTCGAATGCCTCGTGTCAGGAAAGCRTTCCACACGAACATGTTGTCATACGGCATCCGATTTTCCTCCTCCATCGACTTCACGTTGGCCTGGATGTTCCTCATGATGGGGTAGGTGTAGCTGAAGTAGAAATCTTTCGTCAGGTCCACCCCTCCCAGCAGCTTTTTGTACCTGACGGAGGTCAGAGGCAAAGCGGCTTCAATATTTTTGACAATCACAGAAGAGAAAAAAAAAGAAAAACATTTGAAAAAACCCGTCTCAGCTCACTTCAATTCCGGTGCAGTAACATTACGACGAATGGAAAAACCCTAAAGACASAATAGAAAGAAGGAAGGATTCGTGGTTTGAAATTTTGATTGATGGTATTTGTGAAAAGATTGAACTCAAATGGGTTTCAGATTCATTGTCACCAGAAGGATTGAATTGAAGGACATTGCATACGTTGGTGGGAAAGAATTCTATTTGGAATCCACCCACTTTGGAGAAGAGAAATTCTTGATGTGATTGACTCAAAACTGCTAAAGAGCACATGAGATTTTCAATTGGTTGCTTCGTTAGGGTTAAACCCTGGTTGCCGAAACTCAAGAGTGTTTACAGAGGGAGAAAGAGAGTGAGGGTTTGCCTTTTACTTCTGCAATCATATTGTAAGGATGTCTGGTTCACTTCCGGTGCAAGTTTACAAAGATTTAAACCCAAGGATTTAGGGTTGAAATGACCGATTTGATTGATGAATTCAGATCATTTTGTACCCCCAGAATGACTGAAGAACATTGGAAATTACGTTGGTGGGAAAAGAAAATCTATTTGTCGAGAGAAAAGAGATTCGTCGTATGTCTTTACTCAAAAGTGCCCCAAAAAACAAAAACACATGAGGTCCAATTTGGTTCTCTTTAGGAATTAATTAATCCTGGTTGGTTGTTGTAAAGCTCAAGACTGAAAATAGGTGGAGAAAAAGAGAACCTGAGTTCCACCTTCGAATGAGAAGCTTCGGTTTGCACGGTCGAGTGMGGGACGGTGATGTGCTGGCTTTCGCTAACGCAATAGATGGCGTGACCACAGATGGTTCCAATCTGACGGCGCTTGGTCACAAGAATCAAGTAGTACGACTCCATGAATTTGATGAAACCTAATTCAGGAATAACGTGCCAATACATACACAATTCAATGTCAGAATTCGCAGGTCTCACCATTCAATGTACGAAAACCGCAAAGGTTTCTTAAGAGATTACCCAAATTTTCGCACTTTGTGTTTTGCAAYTTCAGACATGATTCTCTTGGAATTTTAGAGTTGATTCTGTGAGAAATTTACAAGGTGGACCGAGCACGACTCCATGAAACCTAACGAGGATCACGCCTTCCCTACACAACTCGATTTCAGACTTCCCAGGGTCTCTCATCACTCAAAGTTTAAAAGAATTGCCAGTTTTGGCATGAGATTACCCCACTTTCAAAACTTTTTGATTGAGATCTGGAACATGATTTCTCTTGGGTTTAAGATGCTCCTATGAGGCGTTTACAAGGTGGACCGAGCACGTACCCACAATGCCATAAGCCTTGGTGACAAAAACAAGACCCCCAGTGGACTTATTCCCCTCACTCACGCGAGCCAATAATAACAGAATCTCCGCCTCTGTGTAGATGGTGGGGTCTTCCAGCATGCTGAGCTCTGACGCCTCTGAACGGTCGATCTTCAACACCTGCCAGTGCTGCTTCTGTTTGTCCCTTCCCACTAAATAGAAATTCTGCCACCAAAAAATGGCCAACTTCAGTCAGGCCTAAACTAATCCTCACTTACGTAATTCACCAACCCATAACAATGATCGTGAAGATCACGTCTGCAGGAACTGCCTTCCAATGCCAGCAACACAAACAAAACAAAACAAACAAAACAAAAGCTCTGAACTCTTTTCCCCCGAAACACGAAGAAAGCAGCACAAACAGACGATGATTACCAAGCCCTGACACAACTTACAGAAAGTTACAAATTAGCACGGATTACCAAATCATGCAACAACGGTGAAGTGAGAGAGAATAAGCCATTCAACGTAATAGAAACCAACAATCATGGATCTCAAAACGACCTGCAAATTTACAATCCCCACAAACGTAATGGAATGAAACACACTCCAACTACTGCGATTCCAAAGCTTCTTTTTAAGAAAACATCAATCAAAGAACGAGGTTGCATATATACCGAGCGTGTTTCATAGAGTGAGAATTTCTCAAGAGAGTAGGAGGAACTTTGAGGGTCCACATCCTTGTTGCTCTCTACTAAAGGCTTCGGACTCGTGCTTGTAGGTGGAGCCATAACGCGAACTCCCGCGCGGGGGCGCGCCTTTTTCGATCTTCCCCCAAGCCCAAGCTCAAGCTCAATCCGATTCCCGTACAAACTCCATTTCTGTCACCACCAACGCCAAGCAGCAGCTGCGGCTGTTGCAAACGTAACAACCATAGCCCGAGGTCGAGGGCTCTCCACACCTTCTTCGCCGATTCCCATCTATCCCTATGTCACAAAATTTAATCACAGACCTAAACTTAACGACAAGTACTTGTCCAGCACCAAATCTTAACTGACTCTACCAAATTTGTGGAATTAGTTATAAATTTCTGAAGTCAAATGGCATGAGGCTCTAAAACCGTTCACCTCCTCAAATGTACATAGTTTGTACATTCCTGTAAAGATGAAAAAAAATCATACTAGTGGTGTACATTTAAGAAGGTGGGCGGTTTTAATGCCCGAACTGTTCCTCAGCCTTCTACCTTAGGGGAGTATGCTCTAGAAGCAACAATTTAACTCCTCATCGCCCGAGGTCCAACCATGGTTAAAAGCATCCTCCTTTAGCAAGTGTTAAAAGTCTAAATTTCAATCACTTATGAAGATTTCAACCGTTCAATATTGTACTGTGCATGTTGTAGATGGTGTGGAAACAATTTGGGGACATTTGACCGTATAGATTGAAAGATTATAATGTTTTAGTGTTGAAAAAAGATGCTGAAATTTTCTTAAAAACACATTTGGAGGTGAAATTTGATAACTCAAATGAAAAAACTTTGAATTGCAAAGTGATTCAAAACCAGAACATAAACACTTTCGTGAAAAAAATATCATAAAAATGACTCATTGTGTCTACAAAATGGATTTGAAATGTCAAAAAACACTTTTGTGAAAAAAATATCATAAAAATGACTCATTGTGTCTACAAAATGGATTTGAAATGTCAAAAAACAGTGAAAAAAGTAGCAAAAAATCACATCTATAGCTGAACCTCCTTCTACTAAAATGCTTCTCAGTCACTCATAACTTCTTAGATGGATCTAAAAATTTTAACCGCACAAACTAGATTAGTGAGCTAAACTTTTACAACAAAAAATATTGAAAAAGGATCATATAGGAAGAAGTTATGAGCCGCTAAAGTTCACTGAAATGCAAACATTTGTGGACTTTGAATTGTGGATTGCTCCCAAACATTCAAAAAACTTGTATTGGCATGAAACTTTACCACAATAACTAGACCTTTATGGTAACAAAACCCAAAAAAATTTACTGAAAATAAACATTTGATGAAAAAGATACAATCCCTCGAAGTTGCAGCAATCACAATGCAATGTGCTGAACCTAAATTGAAGCTGAGAACTTTGAATGACTTTCACAAACTCAATATGTCTTTGATTGATGTGAAAATTTTACCATAGAAACTAGACTAGTATTTGCAACTTTTCCAACAAGTTTTTATTGAACTCAGACATTGGATGCAAAAGTTAGAGTGCTTCAAAGTGGACTATGAGGACACTTTTCGTCCCCTTGGGCGATGACGGGTTGAGGGTTGGTCTGCTTTTTTTTGTAGGTTTGAGTGGACAAAATCATTTTTAGCTCATTTTTCAGAGAAATAAAAAAAGGATGTGGAACTTAGCACAAGTGGTTTCATATTTTCCAAGCATTTTTGAATTACATATGAATTTTCAAAGATTTGGGGCATAGGCCCCTATTTGTGACCATAGGTCTTTCAAAATCTGTTCACTTGCAACTTGTAAAGAGATGGGAGGAAATGAAAGACAATGATTGGCTCTTGCAATAAAAAAGAATTTTTTCTTGATTCACTCAATGGTGAATGTGGTCCACTTAAGGATCACCTCATATCCATTCTACAGCTATTTATAGGGGCGGTTTCAAGGAGACAGTCGCTTTTAGAGCACACTCCTTTAGCTTATACCTCCAATTCAAAACATATGAAACGACTAGAGTGCCCAATTCCATTTGGGTTGTTTTTTCAAGGGAATTTTATCACTGTAAAATTAAATTGAAGAAATTGAAGAAGTCTACTTTACTTAAGCTAAGGTAGGAGGTCCAAAAATGGAGCAGGGTCCAAAACCAATGAGGCTCTGGGGGTACATTTTGCATTCTCCAATGTACAAGCAATCTACATTTGAGGAGGTGGTCGGTTTTAGAGCCCACTGAAATACACTTTTCAGCAACTTCAAAAATTCATAACTAATTCCACAAAGCTCCAAAAAATATGAAACAACTTGGGTTAAATGACAATTCCATTTGTCTTTCAAGGAAAATTGACTGAAAATTATTTCAAGCAGCCTTTCACCTTGCCAAAAAATTCAGCTTCAGCCCTCAGATGAGCGCTTTATGGACCTCCTACCTTATTAAATTTTTCCAGCTTTTTCATGGGCGCTTTCAGTTAAGTTATGATGAGACCTCCTCCTGTACCTTCATAAAGCTCCTCGATCAACTGGAGTTGGTATTTGTGCCTCAGTCTGCCTGCGACGGACGCTGCAGAAAGCCGGGATCTCGGGATGCGTGCCATGCCTGCCTCCATGAGACGGAGCTAGAACCACCCATAGTCGACCTCTTAACCCTTGAAGAACGGACCGGTGGCCGTGGAAATCATGCATTTTTGATACCGTGTGCCATCATCTACTTTGAAAAGTCAAATATAGTAGAAACTCTTTGAGTCGCTCCTCTATAAGCCAATAAAACCTCTCCAATATGTGAGACAAGCATGGACTGAGCCACATTGCCATTATAAAGSTTGTATAAATCAAACCCTCTCTTAGCCAATAAACCTCTATAATCCAATATGCCATTTAAGAGAGTAAGTGAGTAAGGGAGGTTCTACTGTATACTCATTGGAAGTCAAAGTATTTTTATCTCTTACAATGAAATTACTATGAATTTTGAAAGGCCAAAGTTGGGCTTGACCCATGATCAACATCTAGAGTCATCCAATTTTGATCATACAAGAACTACTTTCCTGCTCATTGCTTCATGGTTTCATGCACACTTATGTGTCATGAACTTATTGGTCCAAACCTTGAAAAAAAATAAAAAAGACGCATTCCAAGGAGAAAATGGAAATTTGTTCCAACCTTGGTCGAAAATACAACACCCTATTGATTGGTGATGGGGTGCCGGTTAGTAATGGGTTCCTCTACCATATTCTTCAAGCTAAAATTCTCATATTGAACCAGTTTTTTCAAGTATGGAGTGTGGGTATTTTTTTATTTTCTTAATTCAAATAGAATGAATTTTGCAGATTTTTTCACCTATAATTTTTGATGTTTTTAAATTGCAACTGTTTTTTTTTTCCCGATTTCACTGCCTTACATGCATGAGACCTTGATGCAAATGTCTTACTCTATATGCAAGCCCATATTGGATCCAAAGATTAACCTCAAATAGAATTATATGACATTCCTTTGTGTCAAAGACATCTAATAATAATTGTAAATAACCCTAAAATTCACTATGTACAAGTGGAGGCATAACCAATTAGTGCAGATAAATGTAGTGATTTTCATTTTTCAATTCTAATGGAAAGGTGCTTACCTAGGGACATACAAAATAGCCATTATTGTTGTTTTCACAACATYAATTTGCACTAAAATATAAAGCCACTTTTTGTTTGGAACCTTGCTCTAGAAATGCAAAAATTTAAAGCACTTACATTGGTCAAACTTGGACCATTTCTTAGATCTTGGCCTATGAGAGTGGAAAATATGTTCTATCTTTTTGGCTAGACGTAATTTTGGCAATGAATTGTAAAGCAACAATCAGTTTAGAGATAAGTAAATATACCAAATTTGTTGATATTAAAATTCATAGTACTCAAAGACAAAACTTATAATGATATTCACCTCCTAAAATATTGCAGTTTTTGATGCCTGAAACTGCTTCAAAATACTTGCACCTTTGCAAGGTTAAATCTTTATTTTCTAAAGAATCCAAGTGTAGGATTTTTTGGTTATCTTGTTTGAGTGCATCCTTCCAAAACTTCAAAGGAATATTCTCCACTAATTGCAAATTTGGTGTGCCTA
>VACF01000054.1:0-87063 GCA_006891605.1 Pleurozium schreberi
ATGCAGGCTCAAGAACAATGGAGAGATACAGTAAGGTCGAAGGCAACAGATGTCACTATGAAAGAGGCACTTTGTCGCATACTTCCAGTACCGTGCATCGAGCATCACACTGCAGTTGCGTTGATACCGAGGCCTCCCCGGTTGCAACAGCTTCTTACTAGCCTTATCAGGACAGAGCGGAATTTAAGCAAAGAGTCCAAGGTAAACTCGATGGAACCTGGCGTTTCCTCCTTTCCAGAGTCTGCAAAAAGCATGCTGCTGCAGTCTCGAGTTAAAATTTCTTAATCCACATTTGATATTTTCGAATTTGCTMACCATCGCTACACCTTGCAAGATTTGATGTGTAGTTGATATTTCTGCGCATGATTCGTGTCTGATGTCTACTAGCATATCTTGCAGAGCCCATTAAATATACCCTTTTGTGGGAATCGCATTTGATTAGGATTCTTACTTTCTAAGGCGTACAAATGTCGAGATTTGACTCGCATGGTTTTGAACTTTAGCCCAGAGCGACTTTTTCTGGTTCCTCTACTTACCTGCCTTATTTGGACTGCAGGTAGCATTYGCGATGGCTGGTATTGTTGTTTTTGGAGCAATCATTTGGAGATATACTGTTCGACATTGATGCTTACTACATCTGGAGGTTGAAATGTATCTTTGTTTCACTAGCAGCTGTGCGATTCAATTGATCTCAGCATTTTGCTCCACCGATGTTTGATTCAGGTGATGTGAGCTGTACAAATTTTAGAGCTTGTATTATGTAGTAACGCCAATGGGTTTCTCGGAACTGTACCTTGTGTGTAGCGGTCCTCGGGCTGATCTTGAGCTTCTGTGAGAGGATTGACGAGTGTAGGAGTGGGTGCACAGCTGCCCCTTTAAATGTAGCCATCCCAAGCGTGCCACAAGCTTTACTGGCTTCTTGTGCAAATGAAATTATTGTTGAAAGCGATCGCTTGTGCCTGCATCAACTTTTATAGACCTAATTTTCAGCACTAATAGGTGAAATCTTTTCCTGAGCTGCCAAGTGGTCGCTTTATTGTTTATGCAGCACTGGAGTTTTAAAATTTGAGGGGCAATTTCATTAATTTCCAACTTCAAACAAGGCCGAAGCCTCATTTGTGGAAGACTAGATGTTGGTGCTATGAGGAGGGTGTTGTCTGACCTCATGACTGCGATTTGCAGACGTGTTGCCAAWTTGGATACAATATCATGTTTCTTTCTTCAAATTAAGTTAAGGTAGGAGGTCCATAAAGCGCCCACGTAAGGACTGAAGCTGAATTTTGGCAAGGTGAAACTGCTTGAAATAATGTTCAGTAAATTTTTCTTGAAAGACAAGTGGAATTGGCATGTAACCCAAGTCGTTTCATATTTTTTGGAGTTTTGTAGAATTAGTTATGAATTTTTGAAGTTGCAGAAAAGTGCATTTCAATGGGCTCTAAAAAAACCGACCACCTCCTCAAATGTAGATGGCTTTTACATTGAAGAGTGCAAAATGTACCTCCAGAGCCTGATTGGTTATAGAACCTCCTCCATTTTAGGACCTCCTACCTTATATGGATTGACACGCAGAAGGAAGATAACTGTGTTCATGGATGGCAGTTTCATGCGTAGATTTTTGTTGTAAAATACCAATAAGGTTGTATTAGAATCTGAATTTTTCGGGATGCCATGTTGGATTCTCCAATGAATGTGGGGATGAATGCAGAGGAAAATGCTCAGTTGGGAACGGATTGATTTTGAGAAGGTGTTAGTAATTAAAATTTCATTTTTCCAACAAAGTCTAAATTTGTTATGAATTTCTGAAGTATGTTGTTTGCATAGCCTCAAAAGAGTTCTTGGGTCCTCTGAAATTTAATACTAGAAAAAGAGCATTCATAACAACCAGGCATCTTATTCACCTAAGATGATGGTTAAGGTATTTTCCTAAAAGGTCACATCATCAAGGTTCTAAAATAACAAGCCTATTATTGTCATAGTAGAAACTTTTATTATGCCTCCTAGAGCAAAACGACCATTTACCACACAACAAGCCCTTTCAATAACAAAACACTAACCACACAATTGAGTCAAGAATTCAATCTAAGTAGTATAATCAAATTCCTAGCCACACAATTGAGTCAAGAATTCAATTACCAAATGCTTAAGGGAAATGAACAATTATTTATCAACAGATTTTCAAACCAATCATTGAATGGTGAATAAAATTCATTAAATTTCCTTCAAAAGTAATTTTTAGAATGAATTTATGTGTTTTAAAATTTAATCTAAGTATGGATTCAAACTAATTCAATATTTCACCTATCCATATTTATCAATCCAACTCTTTCACTTTGCAATCTTTGATTTCATAAGCTTGTCGTGTATAAACACATCCTACCAAGATCACATTTTACAGACATGAGAGATAGCGTGTCAATAGTAAAAAATAAGCCTCATAATGGCTAGAAATCACCCTAGACATGAGAGATAGAGTGTCAATAGTCAACAATAAGCCTTATAATGGCTAGAAATTAAATCACCTAGACTTAACATCTCCTAACCAATGGTGAATATTGTTGTGATGAGAGAGAAAATGCTAGGTGATATAATACAAGCACACCTTTGAGTGTAGGAAGTAGGTCTACAACCACTCCTTTACATGTATAAAGTGAAAAAAAGTTTCTAAGAAACTAGATAAACCTCACAAATACCACAACATCCAAGTCTGCATCATTCTTGAAGACAGTTTGTATGGTAAGATGAAGTTGACAAGGCAAAAGCCTCTCACTTTATCACATGGGAGACTCCATTCAAAAAACTTGAGTATTCTAAACTCCATAGAGAAGACATGGACAAATGAGGTTCTCCACCAAGGTACCGAAAGTGTGGCCAAGGCCCAAGCTTCTAACTAATGTCAACCAATCCAAGGTAGGAGTTCCATAAATGAAGCATCGAAGTTATATGTTGGAATTGAATTTTGATGAACTAAAACATCTTGAAATATTTTCCATTAAATTTTCCTTAATAGACAACTAGAATTGACATCTAATCCAAGCCGTTTCATATTTGTTGGAGCTTTGTGGAATCAATAACTTATAAAATTTTGAACTCAAAAGGGTATAAAATGTGCTTTAGCTCTAAAATGAAGCACCTCCTAAAATGGACATTGTTTGTTTGTTTGTTAGGCTATGAAAAAACAACATGTAGAAGTAGTGTACATTTAAGGAGAGCTAGAAGAAGGCGAAGACATATGGGACTGGGAATATAGTGAAAACGGCATGGCTGACCTCGTGCAAGAAGGCGACAACTTTGCTGTTCCCGCAGCTCCCGACAATGACAAAGGCGTGTCTTTTTACATACTACAGTGTCAAACTCCAAAACGAATTCTGCTGGAAGACTTATCTTGCAATTGGGGAGGCCAATTCAGAGCTGGAGACTCCGTCATCTCCGCAACTTACTACCAGAAGTGGGGACGCAGTAACCTCCAGAACTATGTGTACCTCGCGAACTTGGAGGTTGCACACGTCGACGCCACCCTTGTTTTGGCCTATAAATTTCAAATGATTCCTAGACAACATCGTGTTAAGGGTGGCGGCCGTGTGTACACACTCCCAGATGAAACTGTTGATGTCATCAACAGTGCACTAGATTCTGTGTGACAACCTATCCAGTTGTTTAAAACAATTTGCAACCACGCCTATTTTGGTAAAAGACTATGCACTCCTGAATTTAGTGAGGCTGAATGAGTTAGGTGTGTTGGCTATTGCCAATAACAATACCTTTCAATGTGAGAGTGGGAGAAGGTCAGACCCATGTCCACTACTGTGGGTACATCTGCCATTCCACAGAATCTTCGAAGATTTTGACATTCCCAATCTCGTCTGCTCAACTCCTGTACATACATGTCACTTCTATGAAAATATTGTACAAGATGAATTCGCAACAAGTTCTGCAGAAGTGAACTTTTATTTTCAATGCAAAGTCCTCTTCGAAGACGTAGAAGTCCGACACACCCAGGACAATGTGCATTGGCCTAAATGTGAACAATCCAGTTGTAGTGAGGACGACACCACAGTACTTCATTGCATTATTAAAAATGGTCCCTACTACTACTATGCGTAGGGTTGTAGTACAAGAAGTACTGTCATGCAATAATGGGCATTGTCTGCAGTACTGTTATACCGTATTCAGTACTGAGCACCATGGGGTGCAATATCTTCACATAAGTCTACGTGTGTCTGCATTTCGTGATGCACATAGTGGGCTGAAATTGTAAAAATCACTTCCCCCTACAGCGGCTGCTACCACAGCAGCACTAGAATGGTGAAGGTTTTTCTTCAAAGTCTACACCGTAATCCTACGTCAATTCCTCCCCTGCACGTATGAGGCGGTTGGTGAAAAAGGCCACCTGCACAGAGAGCATGCAACAATGTCAGGACACATACCATATTGCATGCATCGCTCCTAACTTCTTTTGAAGAAAGCATCAGTACTTCATTGCGTGGGTTTTGAGTACTTGCATGATATAGAGTGGGACTTCTGCTGTCCACCCATACTGGCATGTCTATGAGATTGGCGTCTGCGCATCTGCACTCACATTCACATTGGTTTCATTACAACTGCTTAGAATGCACTTTCCGAAGTACAGAAAATGAGAACACTATCAACRTCAAAGATGCCGCTTCTACCTGTGATTCAACCATCTGGCGACATTTGTAATTTCAGTCGCATCTATGCATAGTAGGGAGTCATCATCCTTGTATGCCTCTGACTCCCAGTCCGCATCCAAAGCAACTGAATACTTCGACCGATCACCTCTCCTGAGTAATTCAGCATTTGTGACAACTTCCCCTGCATATTCAAAAACAAATGACCCACGACGTAGACTCTCTACTGTGCGAATGCCCCAGCCTTTGCACTTGTTCACGTAAAAAACCTGCATACAAGTGGCATTAAACTGTCGTTAATAATTTTGGAGCGTTTATCCTCAACTGCAAGAAAATGAACTGATCACTTCCAAGTTCTCACCTCGAACTTCGTAGTGAGACCCCTCTGGACAACCCTGTTTGAACAATCGGACGCGCATGGGCAACTTGGGTTGCACTCTCTAATATATTGCAGGGGAACATGTCTGGAGCATCGTCCGTTTCTAATCTCCGTGCATGTGGAGAGTGATTTGCAATACACAAGTCGGGCCGTACATCCGTTTCGTCTTCTCAAAAACTGTTTGCATACTTCCGAGCAATTCAGTTAATGGAAAATGAAAGCAACGGCACTATGCTGCCCCCAAATTCATCTATCACGGATTCACGGTGGTCTGAATTTGTAAAATATCAAATACAGTTCTGCATACAGCATATGAGTAGCAGTGAACAAATTCACTGTAGCACCTTCTTGTAAGGCAGACGCACCCCAGCAAAATGGGTCATCCCGCTGTGGTAAGTGACATGCTTCCAAAACAGAGATCTGTAATGAATGGAGCAATTGAATTTTGTGGTACTACACATTGCTAAGTACATACCTGGACAATGTATCGAGGGTGGAGGAGGCCGTCACCGACATAATCTCTGTCCTCTTCTTTCAGCGCACAAGAACAAACAAATGGCATCGTCTTGGATGTGTCACCCTGTACACCACTGTGTGCCTTGCTCCCCGACCTCAGACGAGCCAACGCTGCGATTGTCACGGAGGTGTGGATCCCAGGGGAGCACACATATGTATACGACTCATCTAGAGGAGGGACAACATCTGAGGAATTACCCTCATACAGAAGGACAGGTACGCTTTCTAGACCTCTAGAGACGTCAATGTCAATGGAATGTAGAAGTTCCTGTTAAGAAATTCCACATCATGCACTGTGGAGGAAGAAAGATAGTTAATCGTGATTTCATTACACAAAATTAATTTAAACAGTGCACCACGGGCACTGACCTGGGATTCTACAAAAAACAGCCGCTTGCAAGGACTACCTATGATGCTTGAAGGTAGACATACCACGTGGCAAAACTGAATACAACAGTTTGGAATGGTATTGTCCCTTCCAGGAACTAAACCCTTTGTGGCAAGAGAAGACCAACATCATATTGGTGTGCCRAGCTGCCTTGTTKAAGGCARYAGTCATGACTCCGTTCCAYGACCTAGAYGTGGGACATGAACTACTATTGCCGCCCAGTCATGTGCAAAAAATTTGCATGGCTGGTGGCAAAGACTACTACATAAGTGGTCACTGGGGCCCAATCATTCGCTTTTCTCAGACCACAGGCCATGGTATTGATCCACGGGACTCCCGTGGACCCTGGTGAAAAACGTAGGCCCCAATGCATATGACTATGCAATAAAAATATATTGAACTATACACCGCTGAAACTGAAACTACCAGCATACAGCTGCGTCCACATAGACGACAATTGGGTATTGCTGGGGCCACTTACTTTTTGGTACCCACCTTATTCTTCTTTGACCTTGAACCGAGAGAATGACTTCTTGGGGCACGTTCTGCTGTTGCTCTCGCAGGTGCCTGTCGAAGTCGAAGCACCCTACCCCCTGTATCAACTGTGGAGACATCTTCCATGGCCACATGTGGCTGTACGCCTTCTCCTGCAAAGAAATTCAACTTATTACGCACTGTAGTACATGCATTCATTGTGAGAAACAAGACAATTTCGGAAGAGCTTCTTTCGTAGTAGTGAAATTGCAACCCTGTATTACTGACAAAGACTATAATGCATGCCTTAAACTGAAACATCTGTAATTCTGAGCAAGTGAATTCAATTGAGAACGTAAAAGAGAAGTGTATGCGGTGACGCACCTGTTGGAGACGTGGAATCTGCTTTTCTATCTTCTTCGGCCAAGGTGGTTGCTGGGGGCAAAGCGTGGATAGTTGTTGTGATGGTTGTACTAACCTTCTCAGTAGAGGATGTCATGAGCAAAGAGATGTCCGTCGCTTTCTTCAAAAGTTTTGATGACCTCTGGAATGTTAACGAGTAAGGGTCGTCCTGAGGGTTGCCCACTCTTTCCGGTACTGCATGTGACTTTGGCTGTGAAAGAGGATTAGCCCCATCAAAGGTAATTAGGGGCTTCGCAGACTACAATGCACGACGTCAAGAACAAAGGAAGGCAATCATTTCTCTTGTTTGTGGTTAATTTGCAATAACAGTGAGGGACATCTACAAAGGAATAGAAGTGTTTACACGAATAAAAAAAAAACATTGAATCATGTGGGTCATACCTCTAATGGGACAAGGAGAGGATCATCGTGTCCTACGTTTGAGGAGGAGTGAATGTGTGGACGTCCATTTCCTTCTTCCAGAAGTGGGTCGTTCTTGTCCATGGCAAAGAAGTTAGAGTCATCGGCGGGTTGGTGCTTGTCGACCTCGACTATTACGTCCATTCCCTCAATGTCCGTTGAAGGCGATAGATCCATGTCGCTGTCCCGGGAGGGGTCTATCACACCTGCATTCATTTAGTGGCACGCTTAGAACACTGGCAAGTCGTTGGATGCATCCACGCAGGCGTCGAGTATAGGACTTCCGCTGACCTTCATTAGTTTCAGTTGCAAACTCCGCCCAATTGACCTTCTGGTGCTTGACCTTGTCTAAGACAAATCCGATTGCAAACTCCTTTGCCACATGAGTAGGTGCAAAGGGCTTCTGGTAGCACAAGCAATACAATTTTTCAGCCTGTTTCCTGAAACTGGCCGCCAGCTTCCCTCCTAAGGCAAATCCGTTTTTGGATTTGTCTGGACCAAACACGTCCTCCACTTCCTGCAAAGTTATGTCTCTTCCAATCTTCAGTTTGTGGTTGTTGATACCTGCACTTTGAAGACGAAACATGGAGGCAAAAGTTGCGGCACTTAAAGGTGGAGGTGGTCGCTTATCCTCGGACTTCAAGGCCGCCAACTGCTTTCGACAAGCAGATTCTATGAATTCCCAATCAGTGGTCTTCGTCTCATTCTTGCGCCTCTCAAGTCCAGCACTTGTATTCACGTTGTCGTCGGTCTCATAATGCCCCTTTGAATTGGCTTGTGCAGAAGTAAGGTCATCTGCAGCAGCAGAAGACTCTGACGACGAGCTCTCGGATGGCAACTTGGAGGGTTTCTTCTGCCGGGCTATGGCCTTCTTTTCTTTATTGTTTTTCCCGGGACTACGAAAGGCAGAGGAGGTGGGCTGCATATTTTTCTTTTTCCTCTTGTCCATGAGCAGTGGAGATTTCGCAGAAGACCCGATTGTAGAGGCAGTCTTCGCAGTGCTCACTTCATTCGCCTTGGTGTTCTTCGGACCTGTAGCCGTGGAAGGCTGAACTCCTCGTGCACTATCATTTGATGCATTGTCAAGGTCAGCACCAAGTCTTGGCAGAGGAGCAGTGCGCTTCATTTTACCCATTGTCGAATTCCCTGTTTTGGAGTCCAATCTGTAAAGCAAGGTAGCCACATAAGAGGACATAAGTAATTGAAGCCCTCAACAAAGCAGAATTAGACAAACTGCAGTAGGAAGGTGACAATGTATATGGCAGGAGGCATGCAAAATGCTTCCATATACATTTCTGTTTGTTTACTGTATTAGTGTAAATACCTTCCAATACGAATTAGAGGATGCACAGACCTCGGGGAAATTGAGAACTCTACAATGTCATGTGGCGATCATCGTCATATTGAGGTGGAGAACTTCTACCCTAAACCTTGAACCCTATGGTAGATTGATGTGTACTGCTGTTAAAATTGTAAAAGAACAAGCCATGTGCGAAAGACAAGAGAAGAGACGACATGACATGAGGACGCACTCTAGAAATGGATAGGAAGAAAGAGAAGTAGACGTCCATGGCCTCCAGAAATTGGAAATGTAAAGGGAAGGGGCAGTTGACTCGAATTCAGTGCGGACCAGGAAGGGCCTTAGGTGCATTCAAAGGAGTTGGCATTATAAAAACGGACAGAGCGCTTTCTACTGCAATTTTGCGCAACAGCACAGGAGAATTAACATCGGCGCGGAAGCCTCGGAAACCCTAAATTGGCGATGCGTGATGCTGTGCAGTTGTAGCACTACTACGAAGGGGAACTCTACAATCCATGCGCTTGAAATAACGGAAGGATAAGAAGAAATTGGTACAAGTACTGCACACTTACAGGATTGAACGGAACTTTGATATGAAAACAGAAGACTTTGCTGATCCTTGTATCAAAGACGGTAGCTGCTCTTGAGTCGCCTCCTCCGCGATGCTGAGCTCTCGATCTCCTCTCGTCGCTGTTTTCCTTGCTTGGATGTACAAGAACGCGCAGCAGCAACTTTGAATTTCATCTGATTAACAACACAACGTCAGCTACCTAGCAACTCTCACCCTCAATCCTTCACAACCTAAAACCGCTCCTCTCCTTCCCCCGCAGCGATGAGAAGGTCATGTGTACAGCAAAGTAGAAATCAGGCATGGAAATCATAGTCGAACTAAAAGCGGAACTCCCCTCAACGGACCCAAACATTCAAAGCATAGCCTACACTACGAATGCAGTCCGTCCTCGAAATCGATCGGAAGGTGGACGGAAATTCTACAATTTCGGATGGTAGTCGTCTTCTTCAGTCCCGGTGCCGTCCTTCCATTCAGATGTGGATGTTCTTTCCCTCGCGAGTCACTTACAGCTGACACTGACATATTAACTGTACTCCGACGCCGACGGCATTCAACGCCCGCTCGATCCACGTGTCGCAAGCAGGTGCCTCCGTCAGAATTCAACGGGAAGTGTGCTTCGGAAGCCATGATTGCGGGGGCCAGAAGTTGAAGCCACGCGTCGACACAGCAGTCAATCCGCAGTTTCATCAACGGTCCCCAGTGTCTGACATTTCTGCCCGCCAGTACTCGTAGTACTCGTAGTAGTCAGCCCAAAAAGCTAGTACTTTGGAAAACGCTACAGAAATCGTGCGGTCTTTCTTGCATTCACCCATTTTTCAAATGACAAGATTTTCATTTCATGTATACTATAGGAGTGTGCTCTAAAAGTGACCCTCTTCTTCAAACCTTCCTATAAGAGGCTCTAAAATGGACAAGTGATGGTCAGAGAATCATCTATTGATTATATAAGAGTGTAATTAGTTTTGGTTTATACTTTTTTAATGGATGGTTCATACTTCTCCAATGGTTGGTTTAACCCCTAAAGGACCAAACTGCGTTTTTTGTCAACATAGCGATTTTGGGCAGCTCACTACGAATAGAGTTTTCATTATTTTTCTTTGAAATTTTTACACAACATGTGTCCGAGGAGTAGCTTTAAGGCCCAACAATTTTCATAACATTTGACTACATTGGTAAAAAGTTATTGCATGATATGTGATTTGGTTAGCATTGAGCTTGGCCACTTTGTCCATGTCTCCAACTATGTTTCTAAAGCAGATCAAACCCCTGATGTGCAAGACCCCGTGGTGTTAGCTAAACTCAAGTGTGCCGCCGGTTTGGCTCACCTTGAGAGTAAGAAGTACAAGCTTGCTGCCCGCAAGGTCCATCTTCTATCGCTATGCCTGTTTTTGATCTTAAGGATTTGTATTGCTATTCAAAGACATCATGACAATGGAACTAATAGTTGGTAGCTTGTTGTGAGAATTGAGTTTTTAAGCTTCATCTGAAGTTACAAGACGTCCTGCTGTTCGCTTAGGGTGGATTAGTTCCACAAGGGTTGCGAAACGCTCAAGGATGTATATATGCTCCGTTTTTCAGCTCCCTGAGAAGAGAAAGTGAACTACTAGTTTTAGTTCCGGTCCAATTTGAAGGCGTGTAGCAGCTCATGCCAGGGTTTTGTACGCAGTTTGTTGATTCAAATTTCGAGTTGGGAAGCAATTACTCAGACGTTATAGCCCCTCAAGATGTTGCAACATACGGAGGTCTTTGCGCGCTTGCATCGTTCGACAGAGCAGAGCTGAAGGTAAAGAATAACGCAGTTATCTTTAATGTGAAGTGCTGTAGGTTGTTTTTAGAACAGCTTTGAGATTGTTTTGTTTCAGTTTTATCACTTTGAACCTGACCTCATTCTTTGATGAAAACCTGTTTGTGCAGAGTAAAGTGATTGACAACATCAACTTCCGGAATTTTTTGGAGCTTGTTCCTGAAGTGCGAGAACTGATTCATGACTTCTATGCAAGGTGAGGATTTTTTTGAGTACCAGCTTTTCTTCGTATATCTGCACTAGGAGAGATTTGGAATTCGTGGTCCGTGTTTTTAGCATTTATTATAAAGTGTATATTAGATGAAAATCTTACAGTTCGATTAGTGGTTTGATGATTTCCATGGGTCTTGAACATGAGCATCATCAGGACATTCGGTGTTCTGTAATTTAGTGGGCATGCTCGTTTGATTCTGTCGCTGATTATGTATTGTTTTGGCAGTCGGTATGCTTCTTGCTTGGGATATCTTCAAAAGCTGAAGCCAAGCCTATTACTTGACATTCACCTATACGATCACGTGGAGACATTATATGAGCAGATTCGACATAAGGCCCTCATTCAGTACACAAACCCCTTCATCTCAGTAGATCTCAACACAATGGCGAGTGCGTTCAAGACAAGTGTAGCAGGGTTAGAGAAAGAGCTAGCCGCCCTGATCACGGAGAACCAGATTCAGGTGCTTGTCATGTTCATGTGTGGTTGCATCTTTTTGTTTAATGAGCGCATTTTCATTTATATTTTGACACAGTGGCGCTGGGATAGTTCAAGATTCGTTTATGATTCTCATTCATAGGAAATAGTTTCTGTTTTTTGTATCTGGCTTTCTGGCCAATTATTCATTTCTCTTTTGCTGTGACAGGCTCGAATTGATTCACACAACAAGATCCTGTATGCCCGGCATGCTGACCAACGGAATACAACTTTTCAGCGAGTACTGCAAACAGGCTCTGATTTTCAGAGAGAAACCAGAGCAATGCTTCTTCGTGCAAATCTTATGCGTCAAGACTTTGTTATGAAGGGAAGTCGCAAGCAATCCTGAGTAAGTAGCACATACACTCAAGTATGAGGGTTAGTTTTTAATGTCCTCTGGATGATCTCCTAAGAATCTACCTGTGAGGGCCTTTTCTGGGGTGTGGTCGACTAATCACATGTTTCAGGAGRGAGGCCGGTTATGACCCTTTGATACTTCAGCATACATTTTATGCCATTTTCCTTGCATGGAGTAGGAGCAATGGAAATTCTGGTCGCTGTTTACAATACGGAATAAATTAGTTTTCAACAGTGGAAGATGAATGACTATTTCGTAGTAAGCTCTTTCCCTGGCAAGAGAGTTTGCGAAGACGTTTCCATTCTATCGTTTGTTACATTTTATGATACATTGTACCAGTAATGAGTCTCATGTCTAGATCTCTTTTTTCAACTCTAAGAACACTCCTGGGTGATGTTAAGRTTTGTCCACGGGGTGATACTTGTGTATAATAACAGTATATCTKTCTCCGTAATGCACCACTTTCTGACTTTGTTAAGTGGGGCTCCTTTTGTCCTTTCTGAAATGTATCACTTTCTTTGTTTTGCTAAGTTTTCCTCAACTGTGAGCAAATGTTCTATAGAAATTTCCGAAAGCGTAAGGTGGATAGAATATTCGTGAGCAGCTGCCTTTGCACCCTTGCACAGCATCTTAAGCTCATAATGCAAAACTTCGTCAGTACCTACAGGTTCTTACTCAATTATTTACTCTTTTACTTTTTAGAGACTATCAAGTTTTTGAAAAAGAATTGAAATTGGTATGGTGACCGGTTGAGAGGGTGCATTGTATAGGTTAAAATGGACGTACACAAAATGGTATGCTGCCTAACTTCATTTTGAAGTATGGAAGTATTGGCTCCTAACGTTTGTTACTATCCTTCTTTAATACTTTTTGCTAGTAGTATAATTTCTATTAGTATTATTAAAAACATTAGTTTTGTAAATCTAATGCATCATGCAAGAAGACACCTATTTTCATAATACGAGTGAAAGTAAATTTTATTATTAACTTGAATATTTTTGAGGGCCTTGCTTGCACTTTCAAGAAGATTTCCATGAACCTAAAATATGTGTATCATTTATGTATCATATAAATTAGTTATCAAATATTCTTCTTGTGTGAAGAGTTCTCGGTGTCCATTATTCTTCTTTGGAGGTAAATAATGAACGTGGAGCTCTTCACATAAGAAGAATATTCCACCACCCTTACTTTTTGCCTTTTCATTGCTCCTCCATTGGTTCCTTTGTTACGCTACATGGTGACTTTAGCACAACTTTCGTTGCATGCAACTCCATTCTCCGTTTTCATTCTCCACTCACAATATTGGGGTGTCACACCTTCTTCACCAATTTAGGCTACCGATTGGCTCCTTGTTTCTTTCAATCTTCAAGAATTTTTGAGGAGCGAAGAAGGTGTTACCTCCACTACTATGAAGGATAAAGTTTGAACTCTGTCCCTACTAGTCTCTTGTATAATACTATCCACTCAAAAGTACTCCCTCCGTCCCCAAAGATTCCGGATTAAGGTTGAAACTCATATTTTTCCAAAAATTTTTTTAGCTTTAAGTAGATTTTGGGGCACTCCTATCATTGTAAAATTTTGAGTTCCCAATTCCTTTCTAGAAGGTAGTTTTGATATAGTCAAACATTGAAAATTTGGGGCATTTTTAAGAGCATTGGTGGACACTCAATTGCCCAATTTTAATGGATTAGGACTAAGAATTAATTGGCCAGAACTTGTGTATGTGGGCCAACACTTGTTGGCCCAAGGCCTCAGCTCTTAGCGTATTGCCCAAGCCCATGTGGCCATCGCTCGTTTACTCAAGACCAAATTTTCATGATTGTCAGTATGGGAAACAATGATCTCAACAGTACATGCTTCAATGCATTACAAATCAAGAGTTTTGATTGGGATTTCTTTTTGTCCTTCAAGGAGTTGCTTCTTGCCCCGCAACTTCCTTCGTTCCACMTTAGGCCATGCACCAAGAAGATAATTTCGAGACAAAAAATGAAGGGCTACCAGAAGATCATTTTGGGACGGAGGGAGTATAATATAATATAGCAATGGGTGAGAAAGTATGATATATGCTCCCACAATGGGTGAGAAAGTCAATATCCCACTTTTTGGGCACTTTGAGCATGAAAATTGTATTGGACAGATTTGGAGAAAATTTTGACCCAYRACAGTACTGTAGTGGGCYTTATGTGMTATTTTTCTCCTTATTTTATGTTCAAGAATATTGTTGAGACTTGGATGCCGAGTGGGGTTTGGTACCAGAATAGAAGGTCACTTTTCAGATGATTATTCATCYGAATGATTTTCATCTACGCAACTGAAAGACTGACGGCAACTACTTAAGTCAGAAGATTCTCCGTAGACTCCGACGAACTGAAACGCTTCATCCATCCATCCATCGGTTCCATTCATCTATCCATCACTTGCCAGTTCAGCCGCTCCCGCTCTTCGCGACTGATCCGCCACGCGTCTCTTGTACGTGGCACGCTGCCAGACCCCCTCGTGTCTCTCCTCGTCTTTCTGTCTTTCTTTCCCCCTTCAGGAGATCCTCCCTTCGTTAGAGGCTCTGCCAGACGGGCCAATGGTGCTAGCTGGCTAAGTTACCAATTCCACCTATACACWTGCGCTTTTCTCTGTTCTGTCGACAAAAATTTGGCACCGGAATTGGCTTTTCTGCCAAGGGTTTTTGCCATCTCTGTTTCTTTTGTGCCCTTGATTGCAGCTGATTTGAATTGGATTGGGTGGGTGGCAACGGGTGAATTTTCTTGGGATTGGATTGGCGATGGCATGAGCTTGCSAGCAAGTTCAGGGCTGTGGAATTTGACATATCGAGGAGAAGTCGGCGGTGGAGGAGGACGAGGAGGATTGTTTTTTGAATTTCTTTTGTGTTTTGATTGGCACTGGAGGACGCGCATGGGGGCCAGGGGGAGGAGGAAGGCGGAGAAGCTCTGAGGAAACACGATGTTGGAAGAGCAGTTAGCGTTTTACTTGGATAAGTACCTTGGCGAGTATGTCAAGGGACTTTCCAAGGAAGCGCTTAAGGTCTCCGTGTGGGATGGTTAGTTCTCCATCTCTTGTTGCTTTCCCTTTTTGAGATTGGAAATTTGRGTCACTGGATTGGTCGATGGACTGTCGGTAGGAGCCTTGACGATCGCCATCATTAAACYTCGGGGATTCAATGTCGGAATTCAATATCGGAATTCAATTTTGTTGCTTCGCGGTTGGCTATGTTCATGAGAATTTTAGGTTGTGGGGTGTGAGGAAGTACTTTACTATTGGTAGGTCAGTTTGTATCGAATGTGATGGAGTTTTTTATTGTAGAGGGATCAAAATGAGTGTTAGGAATCTGCTAATTTGCACGATCGTGAAAGGCGAGACGTACTCACTAGTAGTKAAGGGAAGGAATTTTTAAGAATTCCCTCTTGGATAGATAATCTAACCTCGGGATTGAGAGGTTCGCTCTACTCTATAGTCGGTATGGACTTATCACTGAGTGCCAGGTATCCAATGCTGAGATTGAAGGGTTTACTCAGATTGCGGGGTTTAAGATATTGGGGGGGCAATGTGACATTCCTTTTGTCAGTTGCTTAGCATATTAGATTACGCCCAGCGTTTGTATTGTTTTGATTCATTAACATTTCTGAATAAGGTATAGACTTTTTAAAGTAAGTACTTATGCCAGTAGCTTGTTCATTTTAGGGCATATTTTTTATTTGAGCAATGCAACGACCCCGTCATGAGGTGATCGAATCACACAGTTCTGTGTTTTGTCTCAAATTACAATGACCTACGAGAGAATCACTTTGTCAATCCACGATTAAAATGATCARTTGACACGGTTCTTTGAAAATTTGTCAGTTTCCAATTACGATCGTTGTACATGATTTTCTTTTTTGTATCATTTATGGGGTGCAGGAAATGTGGAGCTTACGAATATGCAACTGAAGCCGGAGGCTCTCAATGCTTTGAAGTTACCGATCAAAGTCAAGGCGGGATTTCTTGGGTCCGTGAAGCTCAAGGTATGACATCATTTCTATGGTCCTAGAAAATGCTATCAGCTGATAAATYCGGACGTACAATTGGCTGCACTCTTCGTAACTAACGATTACATCAAATGTAGGTTCCGTGGAGCCGTCTSGGRCAAGAGCCAGTGGTAGTTGAACTTGACCGCATTTTTGTATTAGCTGAGCCTTCTACAAACGTGGAAGGTGGTGAGGCTGATTCAGTGCAAGAAGCAAAGAGTCGTCGAGTGCGGGTATGTCCTATTTTCTGTCCCTTCTTGATTATTCTCTTAGAGGAAGAGTTTTTTGCCTTCTTTTGGTGACAACGGATTATGTTATCATTCTAGATGTATGAACTACTTGAGGTCGAATATGAGATGCTCTGGCAATCTCCTGAATTGCCTCTGTGCGGCACTTAAACTTCCAGGATCCKTGGCTTTATTGAGTYGTCTTTATAWGTCTTTTGTACTGTCAGATGTTATWAYTGARCCAGCYTCAGAGWGGCTGATYGGCAGATTGAYCCCTTGATTAAACTTCAGAAACTTGGTCCACGTGTTTTGCTCCTCACTTTTGATCCGACCATTTCTGGCCGATGCGAGCGAGTACWGGACATTAGTAATTTGACGTCTTGGGATTCAGTCTCTCCGAGAATAATTTGTGAAATATGTTGAATGCACAAGGAGGCAGTCGATTTATTTGCCTTAATACATGTGTCGTACATCAAGAGCTAGTTTGCATGAAATGAGATAATGAAGTTGTTCCTGATGTATCACGTGGGTTCTGCAGGAAGAGGAAGAGAAGATCGTGAGGGGCAACACAGATGACATCAAGAAGCCTGAAGAAACGGTACACCATCTGTCATTTGGTCTATGTTTTATTTGGGACTCAGTAATAATCCTTACTTGCTTTAAAGACCTGGCTATTTTGGATGGAAATTTTATTTTTTTTCTCTATTGTCGTACTCCGATCTCTTTCCTCTGTTTTAATACTAATAATATAGGTAAACACTGTTTCATTTTTTGTTGACAATCACATGTTGTCTTTGGCTGAAGTGCTAGCGAATGTACCCTACTATTCAGGCGATAACGTCATGAAGTAATAAGAAAGTGTGCGGATGCTGTTGGCTTGCAGAGCAACTCCTCATGGCTAACATCATTAATCGGTACAGTCATTGGCAATCTGAAGYTGTCAATTACTAACATTCACATTCGGTACGAGGACGAAGAGAGGTATGAAATAGCCATCTATTTGATTTTCATGTTTTCTTAAGATGATTGTGACTTTTGAGATTAGTTTAGCCTAGAAAATAGGAAAAATTAAATACCTTAATGCTGTTGGTATAAGATAGGATGTGGGGGGTTTATCTTCTCTCTATTCTTTATATTTGGCGACTTAGGAGTTCAGTGTCTGTATTTGGTTTCAAATCAGGTGCATACGTGGGGTGTATGCGAATTATTTTAATGTTGATGCCGTGCTGCAATGAAATAACAACCACTTTTACCATGGCAGCAATACTGGGCATCCTTTTGCTGCGGGATTGACTCTAGCTAAGCTAGCTGCTGTCACAGTGGACGAAAATGGAAAAGAGACATTTGTCACTGGTGGAGCACTTGATCGTGTACAGAAGGCAAGTGGTTCTTGCTATGCGATTGATTTATGAATATCATTATAATTATTTTTATACTGGTTTACTTTAGTGTCACACGTCCCATTAGTACGAAGACTTTACGCATTAGAAATTTTCAAGAAGCGGTGTGTATTATATATTTACGTCTCTTTCCCTTTTCGACCGTGGTGGGATGATTCCTCCAGAGCTTGATTCATTTTTTTTTTTTTTGTTGTTCTGATTTCGTTCAAACTCGTTCAAACTCTTGAGGAATCATCCCACCACGGTCGACTATGAGCCTCATAAAATCATCTCGTTCAAACTCTCTTTTTCGTCAATCTTTTCTAATTGTATAAATGACTCTTTCTTTGAGCTTAAGTAAATTTTCGGATTTTTTCATCCAGACTGATCTTCTACAGACATTTCTTACGATGTAAATTTCAATGGTTTCTCCTTTATATTTAGAAGAAGCATGTCCATTTATCGTATGTTTTTCATTTCTCTCTTCTGTGTCAGACCATTTGTCGTCATGCCTTCTATTTGTCTGATTCTCTGTCATTATGTCATGGAAATTATACTTGTAGAACTTGTAATAATTAGAAAACTCTACCCAATTTGAGGTTAATGCTCTGTGACAGTGAAGGTTTTATGCTTCGAGGATGTTATTTTAATCAGGATTCTTGCGCTGTGCAGTATGACGTCTACTAATTATGTTGTAATTATGCAGTCCGGGGAGCTTAATCGATTGTCCTTTTATTTCGACACAGACACCAAACCTTGGCCCATGGAAAAGTCATGGGCGGAGCTTGTGCCGCAGGAATGGAGCAAGGTACATACTACACCTGCATATACGGTTGCTATAGCTGTACGATTTTTGTCCCTTAGTCGACATTTTATTTGATGAGCTTTGTCACGGATTTTCTTTAAGTTCTCGATATATAAGCATGATTTATGAGGCCCATAGTTGTTAAATGCAGTGGGGCCGAAGCAAACATTGAATTCTTTCTGTGTTTCATTTCATTTTCCCTTTCTTTCTGTCATCCCTAGTCACTTATAATTACTGAAAACTATATTGTCTGTGAGGATCGACTTGGCATTTCTGTGTTGATTTTCCTTCCGCACTGTGAAGGAGTATTTGATTTCCTCCTCCATGACAAAAAGCGTTATCCTTGTAATCTAAAGGAAGTGAAAATGAAAACAAATTTCTGTCGCAGGTTTTCTCACCAGGAATTAAGGAAGAACCATCTGCTTACCAGGGAGAGAAGCCTGCATGGATAATGGACCATCACTATGTGCTCAAGCCTGTAGGTGGCATCTCGAGGTACTTCAAACTTGGGCAGAAGGACAAACGGAATCCCGACCAGCCTGCCCAAAAAGCCATCGCTATACTTGATGATGTTACAATCAGCTTGACTGAGGTATGAAGTTTTCTAGCGTTCATTTCAAATTACACTTGARTTAGGAAGTAAAATGCGCTTCTATWTTAATAGAAGGTTCCTSTGCAGCAGAATAAAATCCTTTTTYAGWTTGAYCATTTTTTGTGGAATTTTTWTGGGTSTGKCTTGATCAGTATATTCYACSTCAMCCAAGCTATTCATCTAGAGACAAAAGTCTAAATTTGTATCAGATTTATATGATCTAATGGTGCTCCTGATAATGCAGGAACAATATCGAGATGCTTTGAAACTGGCTGAAAATGTTTCGACGTTCAGTAAACGTGTCCAATACGCTCACTATCGTCCTATTAGAAGTATCAAAGAAGATAGGAAGGGTTGGTGGCTATATGCATATACTGCTGTTTCGGAAGACCAAAAGAAAGCCAGGTGCGCCCTCATCCAGTTGTCGTAATTTTTTAAATTTGGACTAGGACCGGTATATAATATTTGTCTAGAAGCAATTTGCATCACTACTGCTCGCAGTGATGGGCATGAAATTCCTGTAATGAACATGCTTCTAAGGTATTAGAATGTAAGTGCAAACTTGTTTTGTAGTCAAAGAAATGCTTGGGATAGCGGCTGGAGGTTTCTAATGATCGTGCATAAGTCATTTGATTGTACTCTTGGAGCTTTGCATCCTAAGGGCATTTGTTGGCGTTTTCCGAACGCTGTTTTCTCGTGCCGTTTATTTTCTATCATGGTTGGTGGTGTACCACTGCAGTTTTGCAGTCGAGATGTGTYGTTACTGGTGCTCGCTTTTCCCTAAGTGGGAACGTAAATCAAATCCGGAACACACATTAGTTCTAAGGTGCTGAATCTTCAAGCCTTGATCAACCTGTTCGTTTTCTTAATCAGTTCTCAGTAACTTTTTGTGGTGTTGTTYTTCAGTGGCCATCTTTCATGGCAGAAGATCTTGGAATACTCGAGAATGCGCAAACAATATGTGTCCAAGTACATTGAAGCTCTTCAAGCCAATTCAAAGTCAGTTTCTGTCAATGACAACAAGAGCATTAAGGAATTGGACCGCCAGCTTGATTCTGAGATCATCATTCAATGGAGGTACACGCCTCCTCTGTGTACTCTGGTGGACTGTATCGGCTCTCTGTCGAAATTGACATCTGTACATCTGTGTTGATTTATGTGCTTTCATGATTCTTATTGGATTTCCTATCCTACCAACAGATTTTGCAACCATGCATGGCTGAGTCTAACATTTGCATTTCATTCTCGGTCTCAGAATGTTGGCTCATACATTTGTGGACCAAGAGAGGAAAAARGGTGAACAAGAACGACAAGCTAATCGAAGTTGGTGGTCGTTCGGATGGTAAGATACGCACTACCCATATSTACTTATATACATTGGTTTGCAATTCATTTACTTATATTTGCCTTGCATGGTTGAACTTTAGTATTGCAAACTCTGTCCCAATGAAATTTTTTACACAAACCTGAAGCTGGTCTTCTTATTATGAGAAATGGTCATTTGAACGATCTAACATTTGTACTATTATATAAATTATATTAAATTATATATTTGTTTACTGACATTTCTCTCCTATGACCAGGGGTGGCGGTAATGATAGTGATGCTGGCAATAAAGAATTTACAGATGCTGACTGGAGTCGAGTCAATGAAATTATTGGCTACGAGGAAGGCAAGCCATCGCCTATGGTTCCTGGGGCGGATCAGCCCAACATGCTTCATACTCTGGTGGAAGTCCRAATGAAACATAATGGAACAAAACTGATATCAGCAAGTGGAGAAAGTATTCTAGAGCTTACAGCTGAAGGCCTTGGATGTGGGATTAAACTGTACCCTGAAACTAAAGTTTTCGATGTTATGCTGGATTCCTACAAGATTTCTACGCCAGAAGGACTTCTTGGAGAGGTACCTATATAACAATTCATTRTTATTCTCATTTTTATTATTATTACTTTWWCAATGTTTATTTGCAAGRTTGAGGAAAATGCGCCGAATTTGGTGCAGATATTCTTATTGGGCTGTTTCATACTATCCATGATTTCCGATGCCTTGATCTCGATATTTTATTGTCAGAGGTTTTCGCAGACACTTCTTATTTTGTTGTTATTGGAATTCATTCTCCTTTTTTTAGAATACGCCTTGTTATCTTACACTGGATGAATGATGCCAGTTTCGCATATTTGAATCTAAATTTCATAATTAACCCTTTACAGCAGATTCCTTCAATTCTCTTTACTAGTTTTTAGAATTCTGGTTAACGTTTTTCTTCTGCCKTGCAGAGTGCGAATGAAGAGAAATCTTTGTATGGGACATTTGCGTTGTCCCCATGGGATAAAGACTTAGATTGGTCTTTGGAGGCTAAGGCTGCTCCCTGCTATGTGACTGTATGTTTTTAAACGTTTCTCGTACTCCCAAGCTGTGTAACTGTAGGACTTGCTGTGGCTCAGTATTAAGCTAAGAGTGTTTCGCTGGCTACTGTTAACGGGGTTGTGTTCCAAATATACCATGAAACCATTTCACTGGGACGCATCCGGATTTACAATTTTTCGTTTTTGGGTTGCTTTAAGGTGCGGATGCGAAGTATAAATAGAATTACTCAGTTCTTCTCGAATAAAGAAGCTGTAAGCCGAGATGTTGCTCTTCAGACAGCTGCAGCATTACAGGTTCGTATCTTCTTCTTTTGTAAATTTATTTGGCTTATCCTGCATGTTGCTAAGTTTCCTCACATCATTTATTCAGGTACTTCGTACTATGACGTTTTAGAGGATTGTCTCTTTCAACTTCTGATAAATTCAGACAAGGGCTTATTTGGTGTTTGTTGCCCTTTGCAGTCAACTGTGAATGAAGTCTCCAAGAAYGCTCAGCAACAACTGAATGATGCTCTGAAAAACAAGCCCAAGTAAGAGACATGTTTCTGTTTCTTTTCTGTTAAACCAAGTCTTTGCTTGTAGGCAAGAACATGGAAAGTGAAGATTAGAAAAAACATTCTATACCTCATTGTTACGACTAGAAGTTTAGTTGTGAATTTCTCTTATGCATGTTGTCATACTTTTATCGACTTAGCTTTATTGAAAGAGTACCAGTGAATTTTAGTAGTTATATCAAAGATCTCTTAAAAGAAGARGAAGATCTGCTACTCTAAGCAAGACAATTTTGGATCTTTCATGAAAGAATATCGTCAGCCTTGACCAGTGTCTTGATTGCCTACTAGGGTTCTACTGAGCAATTTTTTTTTAGTACTGTACGTTGCATATTTTATTTTCTATTGTTCTTATGGCCTGAGGTGTGGCTATTTATCCAGATTTTTCTTGGACCTAGACATTGCTGCTCCCAAGGTCACTATACCGACAGATTTTTTTCCGGACGGTCGACATCAATGCAAAATGTTCCTCGACTTGGGTTATTTCAGCATAAAAACTTTACCAGTATGTTCTTTTCCTTTTTCTTAGTTGTTATATTGTGGTTTCCGGAGCTTAATTTGTTGTAATTTTTCATGACTGCCCTTCTAATAACCTCCTATGTTGTTCTAAGTATTCAACATTGAGATCTCCGGAGATGTCCTTTCTAATTCTGCCTTCGCACACAGAAGTTTTGTGAATTGTTATGTCATACAATTCGTTGTATTTGTAGACGGATGGCTCGACGGATGACTCCACTGAAGAAAATCAGCTGTACATGCGATTCCTCATTGGTCTGAAAGACATCTCAGCTTTTTTAGTAGATGGGGATTTCGATTGGCGAAAACAGTACAATGTGAACTCTGCAACTGGCAGGCTTCACGACGTAAATGCCAATTCGCTGAAAGACCCGGAAAGTATGGGGAATCCTGGAGATACCTCGGGTGATTTTGAAGGGAAGGAAGGAGGCGCTAGTGATAATGTGCAAGAGGTGGATACTATTCCAAATGAYAGTAAATCACAGGAGAAGTCTAATAACGAAGTTGGTTCAGGTGAAGGAGATTTGTATTTCTTGCCCATGCTGGAGAAAACTGGAATGGCAGTTGCGCTTGAGCAGGTGACTCTTGCATTAATTCTGGGGACATGAACCTTCTTTGCAGTTATCTATWTCCCCCTCTTGTTTCTTATTTGATGGCCAGGTCACTCTGTTGGTSTTAAGATACTTTACCTTCAGAAGTTTTTAAGAATGAGATATAGCTATTAGTTTTTATTAGTTTGTTMGTTTGTTTTGTAAGTTTTGTTCAGGAATTAATACGTATATTAATGGCTTCCAAGTTWKTTTTTCTTCATTGAATATTTAATAGATTACACGGATATCGTGCATTTATTRACACATCCATWTTCGGTGATGTAGATTTGTGTGCCTCACCCGAAATACCCAACTACAAGGGTTGCAGTAAGGTTGCAGTCTGTCGGATTCCAGTTCTCTCCTGCACGATACCATCGAATCATGCAAGTAGTGGAGGTATTTTCTGGTGGCTCTGATGAAGAGGCTACCCAATCAGCATTTCGACCATGGGACTCTCCAGATTTTGATGGCCAAATGTCAGTTCTCTCCTGGAAGGTATGGTCACTCACTGCTAATACTCTGATTGTGCTATTATTTGTACCGTTGAAATCATCCTTTTGCATTCTGGTCTATTTTTGCCGCTGAAAATTCCCAAAAATTCAACTTTCCTATTCTGTTCTCTTTTACTGGTGTAATTTTRAAAATGTAATGACCGTATGAGCAAAATACTGGTTCTAAATTGGTGAGGCTTCGGTGGCAGAATTGAAGTCACGAGGTGACGCCTTTCGGACTTCATAAGAAGCATATATTGTAAGAGGCAGAAATAAAAATTTCTGTGTGAATGCGTGTACGTGAATTAGTATGTCAAATTATGATTGCTGTTTTGACTATATGCTTCATGAATTATTACCGACATATTACTCTTGTTGCGATGAGATATTATTAGAATTGATGCCCTCTGGATCAAGCTTTATATCATTAGCAAGTTCTATAATTTTCTATTGTCTGAAGTGTTGGGAACCTTTGCCTCAAGAGTCTGCGGATATTAAAGCAGAATCATGTATCTGATGATCCTCGTGTAGGATGAGGGGTTATTGGATAAGAGAGCCTAGCGCCTGTCTTGTATCTGGTTATGGTCCGTASAGTGAATATRATCTCTTAATCCATGGCTTAACAAATTAGAGAGTTTTTTTTGAAGGAATTTGGCCTCAATATTCCTCACGTAGTCCATTAGATGTYCCAAATGACYYATGTKGACTTRTTTGCTCTAACTTCTTCAAGAATGGAAGTGCTCATTCGTCGCAGTTGTACGAAGGCTTGGATTTATCTGCTCACAGCAACTTCGTCTTCTTGCAGCTGCCTTCGTTTTTTCTGATGAATGTGTTCTGTTCATTTGGAATCTCGGATTGACATACTTGTGTTGCTGCAAAATGTAGACCCCTGGTGCAGTTTCAGGGCTTCTAGGTGGAAAGGGCGAGAAGAACGATTCCGAGGGGGATCAAGTTCCGGAATCGACGGAGGTTGACGAAACGAACTTGGCTGAGCAAGAAACAATCTTCTTGACTGGCGTCCTTGATGAACTGAAAATTGTCATAAGCAACAGTCGTGATGTAAGCTGATTGCCTTGACCCATTTTTCTATACGCGAATGTGTTTCATAAGCCCCTTGATTGGAAATTGAAGCGTGCTCTTTGCAACTGCGTGTGATTATTTTGATGCGAATGAGATTGTGCTTTTGGGGTTAGGACTTGTTTGAAGAGCGTCAATTTGGTCGAATTGGCGGAATTCCACGACTTTAGCACGTTTCGGAGCGTGCGGTCTGAAATGAAAATCTATAAATGTTGAAGCTTTGTGTAGATGAATGTCACAATTTTTGGCGCCCAGAATCACGTCAATTTAAGGAAACGGATGGTTCAAGGGTTATTGTAAATGGCCACCTGATGCCTTGTGATGACAGCATCTCAGAATTCTGTGTCTAGACTTCTATACTTTTCTTGTTTCATTCGAAGGCAATGCCTACAGCTGAAATAAWGAAATCGTCAAATGTGCTCTCTCCTTTGCAGATTGATTTCGCATCAACCAAGCTGTTATTGGCCTCTGAGAGTCCACTCTTGGAGCTTCGAGCCATTGGGACCAAGGTAATCATRTTCTAGACTTGCGTTCGAGGATAATCGGTTGGCCTTGTGGACTTCATAATGACTCCTTCACTGATCACTGCTTGATCAGATCTGCTTGCCAGACTTCAGATTTCATATCTTCTGAAATTTTACACATTGATCTTGGACAATTACCTCCTGCATCTGAGCACTATGGGGAAAATCGATAAACTAACTCTAGATTTATTTGTAGGTGGAATTTGTCATGAGAAAGAACGACATGTTAGTCGGAGCTGTTTTACAAGCTCTAGAGCTTGAGGATAAATTCCATGGGCATGTTTCACCTTCCTGCCGCTACTTGGCTCGGTCTTATATCAAAAATGAGAGGAATGGAAAAGGAGGGCATGATGGAGAAAGGGCCTTGTCATCTTCATCCCATTCTAGCAAAAAGAAACGGGAAGAYCGACAGCTTCAGAAAGAAGGAAGCAAACGAGGAACGAAACAGCTCACAAAGGGACCTGATAACAACTCTAGATCTGCAGGCTCTTCAAAATTGAAGCTCAGTCCGTCTGGTACTTCAGGAGATGACCGCTTTTTTGATGCCAACGATGAGAGTGGTGATGAAAGCAGCTCAAGTACCTTAAGTTCRCATAGACACAACAGTAGCTCGGATGCTGCAGCTATGTTTTATGATGCTGAAGACGAYGAAAATGCACCTCCTAGTTTTAAGAGAGAGGTCGGTCTATTGCCGGGATCTGCCTCACCAGAGCCAAGTAAAAATGACCGGGATGTGACTGATAATGAGGAGCTGAAAAGCTTCGTGAAGGCCCAAGTTATCATGACCTCACCAGAGTCACCTAARTATGCGTCTATTGACAAAGAGGTAAGCAATCATTGTGGCAATCGGTATTTTGATGTAGACCTTGCATCGTGACCACATATGAATTGAGTAAGTACTTTGTGATTTTATGAATATAGTTTTRCTTTGTATTGGTTTTAGTTGATATCAGTTTTGTTMCTCTTTGYGAAAATATCTGTGTAAAAGTGCAGTGCATTTCTAATACATTTCTAGTTTTTCAGGTACCTTTGATGCACAGTTATGGCATTGATTCATCTCTGTTTAAATAGGTTATTAATATTCGTTATCATGCGTTTGACAGGTTCGAGTGTTACTATCAACTTTGTCATTTTACTGCAATCGGCCAACAGTAGTCGCTGTTTTGAATCTGGTGACTGCTATTACTGCCGAGGTCCAGCCAAAGAAGGATGAAGATGGTAAGGAAGAGTCACCAACTTCTTCAAAAGACACTAAAGTTTCCTCTGAATCATCAGAGATCGACAGGAAAGAGAAGAATGAGATGGGTGAAGAGGCCGACAAAGATAAGGGTGGTGACGAGAAAGATTCTCCGTCGGCATCTGCGAATGCTGATGGGGTTGTGACTACAATCAATCCCAAGGTCGTCGGCGATGTAGATGCGCAGGGTAACCCTAAGATTGCTCCGCAGAAAAAAGACTCGGTTGTTAAAGGACTACTGGGGAAAGGGAAAGATAGGGTGGTGTTTTTGCTAGTACTAGACATGGAGCTTGCAGAAATCGTTCTCAATAAGGAAGATGGTTCTCGCCTTTCAACCCTTTCTCAAGACAACTTTCACACTGACGTCAAGGTACTAGGAAGGTTTCATAATATTTTGTTTGGGTTCGTTATGTGTGGGACATCAGTTTATCACGACATTCCTATGTCCACGACCTCCTAAATCAGTTTGTGAGATTTGCATATTGTTAGCGAATGTCGTTTGGAGAATGTACTACTTGATGACTTGGAGGGATTTTTGTTGATCAGATATATCCAGCGTCGTGGGGTGTGAAAGCCAATCTCGGGAATCTTCGCATCAGTGACGACAGCGATGCATGCAATGCTGGCGGAGAAGGGAGATGAGAACCCCCTAGACATGAAGAATGGGATATTTTTGAACGACCGTGTATACAAACAAACAGCAAAGGAAGTWCGGATTTCGCCAAAGAAGCCTCTAGTTGCTGATTTCGAAGGTGTTCAAGAGTACATWTACAACGGGCAAGGGAACACACTGAGACTTTTAAACCGACATGACGAAGATCTATCTATGTATTCCCCAGAGGCCTTAATTTTTGTTGCTGACGGGAAAAGACTTATATTCAGGAACGTAGTCATTCAGGTATTTTCCTAGTGTCCTTGTACTATCGTTTTTGCTATTCCATTCTACTTTTGTCTTCAGCAGGTCTAGACAGGAGAATTGGTTCAAGAGGACCAGAAGGGGGAGGATGTACTTTCTAAGCATTTTACTTGTGTCAGAATGGGGACTACTTGGATTCGTCAATTTACCTCGGCAGTAACAGCAGCTATTCAGCATCTCGGGACGATGGAGTATTTATGGAAGGGCCTCCTGAGGAGTCTGACACATCGAGCATCGTATCATCCGATGAAGAGGATAAGGAGGATAATAAGAAAGAAGAGAAAGACAAAGYTCCTGTGGAGATCGTCTTTGACTTGCAGGTACTATACTGTGTAGCTAAAGCGACCACATGATAGTATTTTCGTTCTTGCAWTCTYAAGAAMTYAAATAWCSTASAATGGAATTTCTATGTTCGTTTGGATGGTCTTTCGATGGAATCTTAAGTTGATCACATGTCTAACTGATTGTAGATGCCATATTGTGAATCCAGTAGCTATATTTTCACTATTGCACATTCTTTTTGCATCSAAATATCTATTCTGGAATTCTATGGTCATTCGCGGCAGCATAATAGCACTCTAAGCATCTATCTGAAGGTCGGATGCTTTGGGTTCGCCATAATTAAATTTGTCTATTCTGTGTGTGTCCTTTGAAAGAATCTCTGACAGGCTGTGTATTTGTTTCAGGCGATTGGTCCTGAGCTGAGTTTTTTTGACAGTATTAATCGACCATCCGGTCTTGTCCTTCCCGAGAGGCATCTTCGTGCTAAGTTGAATGCTTTTGCRAGGTATTTATTCAGCTTCCGGATTTGTGCTTGGTGAAGTCCTGTAAGTGATTGATAGTTACGTGTATTCAAATCTTGACATTTTGCAAGTTCCAGGTCATTCGTAATTAATTTCTTGATTCTGGACCAGTATTTCTGTTGGACATGTCTTTGGATATGTTCTACCGGGAGAATCGGGAAATGGCTATTTTAATGATACTAAACTAATTTTGGTTTATTGGGGATTAGCTTAGAGTAGCCTTAGTCCTTTTGTTTGTTATATTTTTTGAATCTTGTCAACATATCCCGAAACCATAGTAGTTGTGTTGTATTATTGCTTCTTGCTCTTTGACAGCTTTTAAGTAATACGTACACTGGGTTCCACTGCTCCATCTACTTATAAACAATAAAAGTTCATTTAAGGTCGTTTCAAGTCCCTCCCTAGTGATTCGTGAGGTTCGTATTGCATTTCAATACACAGATCTTTGTAGGAGAGGTGCATTTAAAAAATAATTATTCGTGTGTTTGTTACAGATTTTCAATGAAAGGAGATGATATGGAACTCACGGCAAACTTGAATGGTTTTACGGTGGAATCAACAAGTGGCATGAATGTCTTGGAGCCTTTTGATGTTTTTCTTAACTATTCGCAAGTGACAGGAAAACAGAACATCCATGTTGGTGTGACAGAGATTTATACCAACTTCTCCTTCAGTACTCTTCAACTTATTTTACGCCTACAGGATGATGTCATGTCTATCATGCGTATTACATCTGAACAGAGTACAGTGGAATGCTCCGAGTTTGAGAGGATATGGGCAGATGATGGTAAGCTTGCCAATCCACAAGCTCATGTTACGAGTTCAAATGCCTGCCTACAAATTGCTTAATTCTGGCAGGCCTTAAATGATGCAATCCGTAGTACGACGCAGCTCTTTAGCTCGGAGTTGTAGATATCCTTCTCTTAACAGAAAATGCGAGGCAAGTGAGGTTGCGTACTTTCATTGTCCGATGGATGTGCTCATTTGAGCTGCTTGCTTTTCAGATTCTGAAATTGCAGCGGGTGGATCGCATCTMGCTTTCTGGCGACCTCGACCTCCGCCTGGATTTGGAGTGCTTGGTGACTGCGTAACACCCCTGTATGTGTCTTTYCCTGAAAGTTTCATGGAGCCAGATTTAGAATATCTTTATTTGCAATTCTTTGCATTGCATTCTCCAGCAGTGAATCTCAGCTTATTTTTGATGCCACATTTGAGTTAACTGCGATTAGAATATTAGTGTGCCTTATTTTGTGAATGCATTGTCCAACTCTTTCTCAATCCCGTTGGCAATTTTACTGGGGGAACGTCAAGCACTGTTGAACAATGTTGTTTGTTCTATCTCTGTGTTTTGTATTGTTGTGATCATTTTTTCATTATTGTGATATGTATTGTAGGGATGAACCACCTGCGAAGGGCGTAGTGACAGTTAATATGGCATTAGTGCGAGTGAAGAGACCCAGTGGATATAAATGCGTTTGGTCATCAATCGACCTTGTTCCTGAGGTTTCAAAGAATTCTAATACAGATGGGAAAGCCATCCAAKTGAGTGAAAGTAATAGTAAGCAAGAATTGGATAATCCTTCGAGTAGCATATCTGATGATGAAGAGGCTGAGGAACGGAGTTGCTGTGTCTGGTTACCGATTCCGCCAGAAGGGTACGTCGCTCTTGGTTGCGTGGTGTGGAAAGGGCAGGAAGAACCTCCGAAGTCTGCAGGCTTGTGTGTTTTGGCTGCTCTTTCATCACCATGTTCAATGCGAGACTGTATCAATATTCAGGGACGTCCGAGGTGAGTGCAACTCCTTCCAGAAAATGCGCATCCTTTTAGATGCCTAGTGACAGTTGGTAGCAGCGTCAGGTCGATGTTGAGAGAAGTCAAGTGTGTTCCTCCAGGAGTATGGCAAAGGCAATTTCACTCAAGTTTATATCGCACACGCAGTAGTCTTGATGGCAGAATGTTCTCAAAAAGAATTCTTTACTTATCCAAGTTCATTCAATCAATTGGATTGCAGGGAAAGCGCAATGGATTCTCAAAATAAGTGGGCATTTTGGCGAGCAGATAACTCGATTGGCACTTTCTTTTTGCAAAAAGATCAGAAGGAATTTGTTCAACCTCTGGCCTATGACCTTCGTCTTGCTATCTCCAATTATGGGATGTTCACTGTCAACGAAACAGTTCCAGATAAACCACAGARGAAATCATCCATTCGTAAGTTACCGAGGAACGCTAGGATCTTTGGTGTATGCTGGATGCCATTGAGTTTTTTTCCCGTTATTCTAGCTTAATTTCCCGATTTTTACTATTCTCATTTTTGGGGAAGATGGATGCTTTCCTTCTTCAGTCAGCTCGTGAGGCTCAGACTAAGTTACGATTTGAGGGGACATATTGGTGGGAAGATCAGCAGATTCATTGTGTCAAATTTTTATCAGGCTTCTTACTGTGTGGACGGTATGATAATGTTTCGAATGTCGATTGTCTTGGCAGGTGAAGAGGAAGGTGACACCGCTGGATTGTTGACAGAGGTGGTCTCATCGGGTAGAATATACGAGAACGTGGGAAGGTTTAAGTTGGTATGGTGGGACAAGGGCAGCGGATCTGAAGAAGGTATCTCCATATGGCGACCCAATGTGCCATCCGGCTGTGCCATGGTGGGGGACATCGCCGTGAAAGGGTAAATTCTTATCTTTTATCGCATATTGCATATCAAATTATACATCAGCCGTCTTGTTTTACATCTGTATGGACTGGAAGGAAGTCTGAAATCAGTCCATGTAATATCAATGCTGTTCTTTGTGTGTAGATATGAACCTCCGAGTACAGGCCTTGTGCTCCGTGACACAGAGGAAGGTGACTTAATTAGAAAACCAGAACGTTTCCAAGAATTGGCTCACATCTCTAAGCAAAGACAATTGGACGGYGTTTACTTCTGGATTCCAGTTGCTCCCCCCGGGTATTCAGTCATAGGATGCATAGCTGGCAAGAGCTCCAGTCCTGACAAAGATGCTGTGGAGAGTATTCGTTGTGTGCGGAATGACCTTGTCAGCGGTGCTAATTTTGTAGGCTCCAGTCTTTGGAGCACTAGGTCTTTGAAACCGGGACAGCAGCAGCTGAGTATTTGGCCCGTAGAAAATGAGGTGAGTTTTTTTTTTTTTTCTTAAGAATTTTTAAATCTTCTGTAGCAGTTTGTGGAGTTCGTGTCAACCAATTTCTCTCTTGATGTGATTCATTTTGATTCTTTATCCGCTTTCTGTTCTGTAAGATCTAGGCAATGTAACCATTCTTCAGTTACTTTAGAGTTGCAGTGCTTGTCACTGATATTGATCACTATTACTTAATGTGATGAAGCCTTTGGCGAAAAATATCCTACTGTATGACTTCTGTTCAAAATTCGCTATGTTCTTATCGGTTATTGCAACTTACAGGACGATGGTAATCTGCATGGTGAAGCTGGTGGAACTGGTCACGTGATGCTAGCGGCACATTTTTTCACCGTGTATGGAGAAGACACCRATGATGAAGATTCTGAGGATCCAGAATCTCGGAAAAATGTTGGTTCTCAGAACTTGGGCACAATTGAAGTATCCGGGTCGAGAAAGGGGCCCTGGTATCCAGTGAGATTAAATTATGGACTTGGTCCAGCACCCTGGCACTTGGGAAGGGATAGTTTGGCTAGTGAAATGTTTGTTAATGACGGAGTGAAACATCTTTTTGTTCGTACCCTAGTGACGSTTGTGAACGAGACGGAGTATCATCTGGAAGCTCGCCTGTGTCCAGATTTCCTTGTAGGTCAAGAAACCGAGGAAAACACAAYGAATGCCGATAACAATTCGGAGAGTTCCGTGGAGGAAGAAATATTTGAGAACGAAAGAAGTCCATCCGGGAAAGGATGGGAGCATCCGGCGTTGCCGAATGATCCAGGTCATTGGTGCTCACGAGACCTGTCTGGGCCCTCGAAGGTACCTACCTTCACCATTCTAATTAATCACCATATTTTTCAAATCTACATGTGCTTTACATAGTTTGCTTCTACTGTAGTAGCTAGTCGAATCAATATCTACACAGCCATTATAGACTACACTTCAAGCATGCTTGTCAACTGAAGTTTCTCGAACTCTATCTTGTAGGGAGATGAATATTTCCTTGATCCATGCMTTTTACATTATCTAGTTTAGTTGTCGCCATCATATTTTAATGTTTATTCTTGCGTGCCCATTGTCAATACTTATTTATCCTTCCGCTATAWCTGCAATGTGCAGGAGTTCCCTAAATTTCCACTCCCAGAGGGTTGGGTTTGGATGACCGACTGGCGGCTTGACAGAACGGGAGAAGTCGATGGCGATGGATGGGCTTATGCGAATGACTTTCAGACGCTGAAGGACTGGCCACCCAGTAGTAGTTATGAAAAAAGCTCCATGATCGTACGACGTCGTCGGTGGATTCGCTCAAGGCTACGCAAGGACACTTCGAGGAATATGGTGATCTCGCTTGAAACTTTAGAGCCTCATTCTACTGTTGCCTGCCCGATTGCCAGTCTACGGCCAGGTGGACTGGATTACGTTGTTCAGGTACTGATTTCTTAGACAGGCACAAATATTATTAGCTCTTCATGAAACTGCCTCCGGATTGTTGAGTTCATATTTTCTGAAATTTTGCTTGTATTAATCTGGTACTGTTGCTAAAAGATATCTGTGTTTGTTTCTTGCTGAAATTTAAGGCTTGAAAATGGTGGGATTATCTGGCAAACGAATCTCATAGTTTTAGTTCATATGTTTCCGAAATTCTAATCTCTGAGCGTACGTTTTATTTATGGAAAGTTCATCAAAGCTAACATTCACTTTGGGTGTCAAATTCTGTAGGTGAAGCCTCGTACCGGATCAGTGAACTCAGGCGTGGCACATAGCTGGAGCTCAGCTGTTTCGTATAGAGGGAAGCCTGAGCCGGGTAGGGCTCGACAACCTTCAAAGGAGCTTCGAATCCGTGGGCTTCAAAACACTGAAGACCTTTTAAATTGCCCTGTCTTGGCAAGCAGCAGCAATGAGAAAGATGTCTGGCTTTGTCTCCAAATCAAGGCCACTGAGGTTGGCAAAAGTAGTCAAATGGATTCCATTGAGGATTGGCGCTTAATTGTCTCTGCACCACTCGACCTCGTGAACTTTTTACCTGTACCATGTAAATATACTGTCTCTGAAAAGRCCAATGGGAAGGGTCTTGTGGAGCTCCAAAGTGGGTTAGTGGAGCCTGGGAAATCGAAGGCCGTTTTCCTTGCTGACTTGCGCAAACCTCTTTACCTCAAGTGGATTCCAGAGGGTGGCTGGCAAGCCCAGGGGGTAGGTTTCTATCAAACCTGCGTTTTCAATCGACTGTTTTTCAAAAATCTGTTGTGTAGTATCTTGGAATCTTAAAGATTGAATCTGACTGCCTTGATTATGGTTCTTCACCTACGTRGTTCACYAAAATTATGTGTYTATGATGCTTGCATTACGCAGGAGGACGTCCTGATCTCGCAGTCKGGAAAAGACCCAGCGAAGGGAGTGGTGGTCACGAATGGAGTGAGGTAAATYGATCAGTCTCGCTCACCTCAGTGTTTCGTCAGTCTTTGGTTGTCAATTCGAGATTATGTTCTCCTTKACAAATGTGAAATATTTTCTTTCAATTCTGTTTATGTGTGCTTGATGGCAAACCTTATTCAATTTGAAGCATAGCGTCTTCCAAGTATAAGTTCATTTTAATGGTTACAGGTTTATTTTCGTAGAGAAATTCTCTTAGATTTAGTTTGTTGCAATGTTCCCRTTCTCGCTGTAATTTGGAGGGAAAACCTTTCACAAGTCCGCACATGTGCTTCATTCGAGTCCCATCTGCGTTTGAGCATGAAAGAATTTCTCTATCAAAGGAAAAAGTGCAATACAGTTTTCAGTAATTATTTGAACATTGTGGGCAAACAACGGTTGTCATGATCGACTTGAGGGCGTTCTTATATTGAAATACGTCGCATACGGAGGTGCTGAATAATTTCAACATTATACAGCATTGTACTGAAAATGAATTGGCGCCACTGAGACAATATTCTGACAGTGCAATCGGGGTTCGAATGCTGCAGGGACTTGGCCATTCACATGCAATACGATAATGGGAGCAATGACTTATCAGCCCGAGTTATTCAGTTTTACGTTCCGTGCTGGCTGGATAGTGCTGGTTGCCCTTCTTTGAAATACAAGTTGATTGGGGTTGAGAATCAGGGGCGGAAGAAGCCCAAGAGCGACAGAAGCTGGTTTGGCAAAAAGTCCATGACGTTGAACTTGTCTGAAGTGCGGTTGAAGGTCTCATTGGAAACAAGTCCAGATCAGCGACCGCAGGGAAAACTTGGCATCTGGGGTCCTGCAGTGACCACGCTAGGAAACATTTCTAAAATGCCGGTTAGTATTTTCCCTCACGATGATCTGCAGTAAGTAATGACAGTCTTTGTTGGTGCTGTATGATTTGTGCCGTGTCCTGCTTAAATCCACGTTTGGCAATTACAATATCATAGATGCAGATAGATCAGCTGAAGTACTTCAGCAAAATGTAATTAACTGACAGCACTGTGGCATTCAATATGCATCACAATAGCGGGTGGAAGGTATAAATTGGTCATAAATTGGTGATCCGCATCAGCTTCAGTTGGTTTTATATTTTWTTAGTTCCAATGTAGAGGGGTTACTAGTGTGTATTATATCAGTCTATTCTTGCGCACCCATCATTCTACTTTGCAAGTCCCTATCGGATTGTCTTTATTCTCTTGGATAGAACTAATGGAGTCCAATCATGTTTGATGTCAGATCAACTTCCGCCCTATATTTCGGGAAAATCGGCGGATGCGAAACAGTCAGGTACAAGATCAGATATTGAACCGAGTGAAACGGGATCTTATTCACCAAACTCTTAGGCTTCTGACAGGTGTGAACGTCATTGGCATGACGAGTTCCACACTTGGGACTATGAGCCGAGGAGCCGCAAGTTTATCAAAAGATGATGATTTCGTGCGCGTCAGGACTAATCAGGTCAGGCTGTTGATTCATGTCATCTTTTCAATTGGGCACTTCAGTCCTATGTTTCAGATATTAGAATTTTCACCCTGCATGAGGTTTCAGAACTTTATTACCGTCGTTTGAGTAGTTAAAGGATTTTGGTCTGCTTAATTCGCGTATTTGGCGGCTSCTGAGGAATATGTAWATCYTTCTGATGGTTGCAGGAGACCGCGAGAAAAGTAACAGGCGTGGGAGATGGCGTGGTTCAAGGAACAACGTCGTTGGCCCGAGGTGTTGGTTATGGATTCAAAGGAATCGTGACAAAACCCATCGATGGTGCTCAAGATAGGGGAGCTGCGGGATGTATGCAAGGCGTGTTCAAGGCCTTGGTTGGGGTGGTTGTGGAGCCTCTAAGTGGGTGTCTGGACTTTATGGCTCTGAGTGTTAGTGGCATAGGCACAAGCTGTTCAAACTGCTTCGAAGTGTTTGATCACGACCAGAAATTTGAACGATATCGCCTTCCTCGCGCTATCAAGGGAGACGGCATTCTTACTGCTTATGATGTTCATGCTGCCCGAGGCCAGGTATGGTTTCTATTGCAGTTTACCCGTTCCTCCGCAGGCTTGTATWGTGTACAWCCAGACAGTGATTGGTGATTTGTGTTACAAGTTTGGATGAGAGCAAATYTTCTAGAAAAGAGGTATGTCATGCTGAATATTGATAAAGGAATTTGCTCTCTGAGATTTTTGACTACCGTGATATCTATTGAACTCCGCGTAAGAGCAGGTTTGCGATGTTGCGGAAGAGTGTATTTTGACCTGCTCCAGCAAAGTGGATTGAATTCAGTGTTTTTTGGTGACTGCAGGCCATTTTACAGCTAGCTCAAAGTGGCGGCACAATTGGGAGCAAGGATGTTCTCAAAATTGCAGGAGCTTTTGCCTTCTCAGACTTGTACCAAGATCATTTTTATCTYCCCAATAACTCTATCCTCATGATAACCAACCGACGCGTTTTGATGCTACAGGTTAGCGACTACTATGTTCTTTACGAATTTTGATCGAGGGTGTTTTCCTACGTGAAAAGCTCTATTTTGTGGAGTASCCAATGAGTAATGTASAAAGYARACACATTTTTCTTGCCMTGGAATTTGGGCTTGTTCGTTTTATCAAATATGTTGCTCATAGTTTGACGAAGTTCTAATATTGGATGAGTTTTTTTGACTACTTTGCTAACCGATCCTTGTTTGCGATGAATGCGATTGGTCACCGGATTGTGACCTCTGAGACGTGGTTTTACATCATTTTGACAGAGCCCGTCGTCACATACGCGAGACAAGAAAAAGGAGCTTTCAGACGCATGCACAACCCAATGGGAAATTCAATGGAACAATTTGCTGGCCGTGGAGGCTAACGAGCAGGTCCTCCTTCACATCAAAAATTCCACAAAGGATTTTACTAAAGTCGTACCGTGTAACCCTTCAAATGGTTCTGAGACCCCTCAAGTCACTGAAATTTACCAAGCCATTCACCAGCAATGGCGGGCAGTTTGTCCAACTCCTGAAGATCCATCGAAGGCCAAGGTAATGAGCTGATCCCGGGATTGAAGCAATTKCATGTGCTCTTATATATTAGAGAACTAATTGGGAACAATTTCATCGTACTAGCCAAAATGGCGCCAGCTCTGATTAACATATTCTACATACTAAAGAGGGATGTGTGACGTTATTAATGACAGAAATCCCGTAGGTTTGGAAGAAGTACCAAGTCAAGACCGGCACAGGATAATGGAAAAAGTGGCAGGAGTAGCCAAGCCAATTCTAGCCGATTGCTTGCCGAGGGGGCTGATCCTTCAGGTTCTTCAGGACAAGGATGGGRAGAACAGGGAGCTCCAACAAGTGGAGGGGATGACGAATTTCGGATAGAAACCTCTTTAGGCACATCAATCTGGAGTTGTAGTAATACGAACGGTTCTTGCACGGTACGAACAACTTCTCATATTGTCAGCATCTCGTCATTCTTAATAATAAYTATGGTTAAGCTGTAGGGTTACTTACTACCGAATTGTAATTTGATCAAGACCTCCTTGATTTAGTTTTGTTTGTTTTTCGCACTAATTTATCAACCACRGTTATTACGGTTCATGAAAATGAACTCATGAGAATTACGTTCCCTATGTTGCAGGGGTCAACAGAAGCTGATASTATCTCATTTTGGCGACCTGATCCACCACCTGGGTGAGTCCCTTTGACTTGGCCGCATTCTGTGGTATCTTACGTGTGAGGAAATACTAGCAACTTGTATTCACGCTTAAAATTTGCGATGCTCCAGTGTTTCACATGAGCTGTTGAAAATATTCGAGGAATTGTTTTGAATTGAATGTGAAAATTTCACCGACTGAGTTGGTTGCACTGCTAAGCTCTTAGTTTTCATTTTATTTATCTTGCAGGTACGTCTCTGTTGGAGATGTGGCATACGTTGGAGACTATCCAGACAGTCAAACGGTCATAGCCTACAGATACGACGAGGGTCGATTTGAGAAGCCTGTGGGTTTTGATCTGGTATGAACGTCTACTTTCACCAACTATTCCCTCTTCGATTGAGTTTGGTCATGTCCTCCGTTGTAATTAGAAAAAACGATCATAAGGCTCTTCACATCTTTACGTTCATATCTCTCTAGTTACACTCACGACATTTGGATGCTGTCCAATAACGTGTGAACACAACTTGACAGATTCTCGAGATATGCTGTGAACGTACAATTGTAAAGTTGTGAACATATAATCGGAGTCTATTTTGTTTCCCTGAGCCAGTACAATTAGAGAGGCTACAGGGGAAGTTTTACTCATCTTTCATGAAGACATATAATTTATTTTTTGCCCCACAATTTGAACTTCTTTTCCGACCATTGAAAGAAGATCTCCATGTCTCCGTGATTGATGTCCAAATATCATGTGAACGTTTACCCTTTCCTAAAGTCCTTTTAATCTAAGCAGTCTAGAAGATACTTTGSACAGGTATGGAGGAACTGGAAAGATGGATCTGGCAGTCCCATTTCCATTTGGATGCCGAAGGCGCCAGAAGGTTATGTGGCACTCGGTTGCGTGGTGTGCGACGACTATGAAGAGCCGCCACTGGACGTGGTTTGCTGTGTCGAGCGTGACGCGACGGAAGACGCGACCTTGGAGGAGACCGCGATTTGGAAGGCCCCAAGTGAAGCTCCCTGGCAATGTTTCATCTACCCAGTGGAAAGCGAGGTCAAGACCTTCATTGCACTGCGAGAGGAGAGGAATGAGCACACGCCCAAGCCTAGGAAAATGGCTGCTGCTCCTGCTCCTGCTCCTTAAATGGCAACTAGCGTTGTAGGTAACATTTTCAATCCATATGTTTTTTAGGTCTTCAGTCTTTCTTAGAGGTTCTGAGATCGTACTACACAACTTGTTGTCGGCATAGAATGATGATACATTGGATTTTTATAGTAGAGATTTTTATTGGGGTTGATGAATAAGAGTGTCTTGGATCCCGTGCAATAGGGCACCAAAGTGGATCCGCAGGATGGGCACAATGTAAATTTTCACAGCTTACGTCAATTGCTACTCGTGTGTAATATAAAGTATCGAAAGATGACTTAGTTTTTGAGTTCATGATCAAGTCAAGTGTGCTTGCATGTTTGAAATACACTCAATAGTTACACTACTCCACAGTTTCATCACGTTTCAACAGAGTTTATAATGATAATATTGACTAATAATTGTCAAATTGAGTTGTTTAACGGAGAGCAGCGGTCTTTAAGCGCAAAATTCTCTACAGCATTGTGCCAACAGTTTGTATAAAGGAATCTAAGCTTAGAACGCTCTCAAAAAATTCCAAAGCATCTGGAGTCGCAACATAGTAGATCTTTTCTCTTGAGTAAGGGCTTTAGGTCAAAGCGGTTTGAAGAACGAGGAAGAGGAGTTTCACTATGCTTCATGAATTTTGCTTTCTTTGGAATCAAAATATACTGAATTATACCTTGGCCGCACATTCTGCGGCCCATTATTTCCTTGATTTGTGTTTGTGTTGTAAACAAGCTTAGCCAAATTTTAGCCAAATTATTTTTTTGTGGTGCAATCTGACACCAGAAAACCAAAAAAAAGCCCTGATGTGTGGCTATAGCTTGTCAATCTCACTGCTGATGGAGTAATATGAGGCCTGGACTTTAAATTTTGGATTATGCCCAATGTACTTCACATGTCCAGTACGGCATCCAAGACCCTGTTCATGTACTTACTAATAACTCTCCCAAGAGCTGACTCACTCACTGCGAATTTGTTTCTAATTGCACAAAGCAACGTGCACATTATTTTTTTCTCTTCCTTAAATCCTAAATTTCACCTGAGTATATAATTCTCAATATTGCATCCCATGGTGCATAGATAGATCTAACACGATAATTAAAATTAAAATTAGAAGGATCAAACCAATGCACTGTCTGTCCACCCCCTTTGAGTTTCCCAATATTTAACATTAATTGATGTCTGATGACTTTTGTGGAAATTGACACTTACGTGGACTTTTCAAAAGTCAAGGGGCAAAATTCAGCTGGGAGTGTTACAATCACCATTGGAGGCGAACTTCAACCCTCCGTCTGTCACTGGCTCTGTGTCCAATCTAAAAAAGAGAAAGTGCACAGTGGAAGCAATAAGTCCATTCAAATAGACGAGTCAACGMTGACTAGTRGTTGAGTCAATTCATAACAATAATTCACTGTTCAAAAACATGGTCGTTTTCGTTCAAAAATGTAAGAATTCCAATTTCTGCTTTTGATTAAATAGCACGTTTCATTTAACTTTTTTTTCTGAATGATACATGTATTTCATCTCCTACAGATATGAAAGGGACTACATTGACTTATTTGGCCACAAAAAGTCTAAGTGATTAAGTTTGACTAAAATTTGGGCACCTTGAAGTTCTCCTACCAAGTTTCGCAGTATGCTTTCCAAAGTCAATACTAAGGGACACTTGACACTATGGCCAAAGGTCGAGAGGCCATCAATTTTCACCAATCAAATTACAAGAAACCTATAATTCAGCAACCTCATTGGTGGTACCGACGGACTCTCGAACTTTGGCTTTAGTGTGAAGTGTCCCTAACTAATTCATTATACCTATGAGTTTTGTTCGTCGTGGGATGTTCATTGACACATACAAATAATTGGAAGAGAATTTGACATACCCTTTTGAAGAGAAACCAGGTTTTCTGTCTTGTTCGTCGTGGGATGTTCATTGGCACATACAAATAACTGGAAGAGAATTTGACATACCCTTTTGAACAGAAACCAGGTTTTATGTCTTGAATGAGCCAAAATTCATTCAAATAATGGATTCTGAACAATGGATGACACTGTTATATTAAGTTCTTGGGATAATATTTCTCTTTCTTGTAATATGTACAAATTATGCACACACTTTACGATTCATAAACAATAACAATTGAGTTTTCATCAATATTTTGCTTGTTTCCTCTATGTTTAATACTATGCCAGTGAAGATTTTCTGTCTGCATTACACAAAACAAAATTTTAAGAAAAAGTCTCATAGAGTCTCCATAAGATGCATAATTAGCCGAGTGACTAGCTTACAATATCTACAGAATTAATGAAGTTAGAGTTCTCATCATCAAATAGCGACTGCTGCTTACTCATKCTATTATTTACACTGTCAACAATGAAAGTTCACATGGCAAGATTCAATAAACTTGCACAAAAACTTCATGGCTTGTTACAAAAAAATTAATTTTTGGTTAAACCCTGAAGGGCCCAGGAAACGCGTAAGTATTGGACACCATGCCACTTGATTCGCCAATATGTTGCTGAAACTAAGTTGGGTATTGTCGAAAAGCCCTTTGCAACAATGAATCGTGATTCCCTTCCAAATGAAGTTGGAAATAATTACCAAATTAGCACTTGTATGGTGAATTGACCAATACTTGGCGGTATTATTGTAAAATGGCGCAGCATTTCATGAAAATGGCACAACATTCCATTGAAATGGCGCGAAATGTGTTGGAATTCGCACGACATTCCATTAAATTGGCACAGCATTTCATTAAAATGCCACAAGATACCGCCAATTTTAGTGGAAACATACCACCAATTTAACAAAATTGACCATCGGTATAGTTACTGATCATTCTAAGTTAGCAGCTCCAAGACCCACACCGCAAAAAGATATGAAAAGCGACTCTGCCAGATTGAAGGAATTTTATGTCAGTGAGTAAGAAATAGTCGTCAAAAAGATTGTGCCACGAGTAAAAATTAAAAATCTCTAGCTATGGCCGCCGGGGTTAGAAACAGCTGGCCATCTGTGGCAGTGACATTTCTGGTTGACTGTAATGTTCTGTCTGTGAAAGTGGCAATACGAGCAAAAGCAAATGAACTGATTCACCCAAGTCAATGAACATGAAAAAAAATTTCAAACTTCCCAACAGTTGACTACACTCAGGTGCAAATGAATGTTAAACGTCGATTGAGTGACTGCGAAAGAATACCAACTGAAGAATCGAAAACCAGAGTGACACTCCTGAAGACAAAATGTGAATGTAAATAATATTAATATCCTAACCTGAGATTGAAGCTTTTTATAGAAAAGAGAAAAAGAATCCAAAGATGATGTGATACCTCACCGTCGCTATGAATTAAATGTTGTGGTGCCTGGGTTCATGCTTCCATGCCTGCCAGCTGCAGTGCTTCCCCTCGGCCTGCTCTGCTCTGACTTCTTTAGTTAATTTAATTTCAGGTGGAGCATGCTGATTTCATAGCTGATTTCGTAGCATAGTGGTACCACCTCCCGACCAGAAAAAAATAGCCTCTTGGAAAAAATCACAATCTTGACTGTTTCAGTACATATATTGAAGGATTGTGCAGAAGCCATCACTCACGGTCACGCTGGCTGAATTACAAGGCAACTGTCGAACTCAATCTGGCGTCATGAAGACGTCGAATTTCTTGAGCCAGTATTTGGACACCAGATTGATAGGTCAAGCAATAGCACTAACCGTTTTAGCTGAAACGTTAATGAATCCGACGTAATTAATTATTTTCTACGGAATGATTCATAATTCCATCTGACTGGAGTTTCTTCGCAGGATTGACTGACTGTCTATCGATCAAGAATGTACATACCGAGACCTAGCTTGGTGTGCATGCAGATGGCTTGCTAGGTACCTCAGCTGGTGGCCTGTTGCTTTACTCGGGCGTGTAGCTTAACAATCTCCGCCAATAATGGTCCCGTTACGTACGGCCAAATCAACAGCAGCAGCAGCCTCTCCACATTACTTTTAATTTGGAGCACGAAGAAGCTCATCTTGGAATCGACGCCCTCCACAATTCAGTTGTCGACCTTGAGTCTCCCATGTCTGTCACAGCACCACTTGCTCCTGGCTTCCACAACGTACACGAATTCAAAGCTCTAGGAGATCGAAATGTCCAGAGGCTGGAGCATAATTATGAAGTTGTAGCCTAGCTGGTTCTCACTTTCCGGGTAGCTACTGCATATAAATACGCTTGAAGGTTTGTCTTCGCAAAAGAATTCATTTGTCACGTTCTGTGCAAGTAGTGTTCGATCTGTGCAATCGTTTCCTTCAACCTACGTACGGTTCTTACGAGAAGATCATGCGCAAGAACGCTCCAACTGCAGCACAGACTGCAGAAATTGATTGATCAGTCACCTAATTGTTTAGGACTTGACTGTACTACGTAAACTGTATGTTGTATATCATTTCTCGATCGCCGTGTTGGTGGGCGCCTTCATGAAGAAATTGCAGGTACTTCACAGCAGAGTTTATCTCAGCATCACAGCTCAGGATAATTCGCATTCATGCTGCACACATCATCGATCACAAGCTGAAACATCGAGAAAGTAACAATCTTGCGGGGGCGTGTGCATGGGATGCGCGCTGGTGATCGGTGCAAGGAGATGATTCGAAGAAGTTTCAATATGCGAGACCGGGTTATTATCACGAGTCTGGTATCGACGTTGCTGATAACAATTCTCGTCTRTGAGACCCTGTGCACACGTCCCGCCATGGCCGCTCCGATCCCTGCGCCCGACATCCCCAACCACTGCAGCAGCGAGGAGCACTGCTGCATGCCTCTCCCCTACACAGGCAAACCAGTTCGCCACTTCACCCCCAACGCCACTCTGCCCCTGCGCGTCCGCCGCCCCATCCACACTCTCCCTGCGGACGCCATCGCCAAACTGGAGCGTGCTTACGCTCTCCAACGCGCTCTTCCCCACACCGACCCCCGTCACTTCTTCAACCAGGCGAAGCTGCACTGCCTGTACTGCGACAACGCGTATTCSTATCCCGACATGCCCTGGCCGCTGGAGATTCACAACGGCTGGCTGTTCCTGCCGTACCACCGKATGTTCATTTACTTCCACGAGCGCATCCTGGCGAAGCTGCTCGGCGACGACACGTTCGCGYTGCCTTACTGGAACTGGGACAACCAAACGCCGGAGGCTCCTTTTGCGAACACGCTGCCGGATGTCTACGCGGCGAATAAATCCTCGTCGTTGTGGAACCGGAATCGGAATGAATGCGCGCAGCCGCCGTACACTGTGGATCTGAACTCAGCCGGCGGGTGCACAACCAAGACGGCGGAGGAGCTCAGGGTCGAGAATACGCGATTGATGTATACGCAGATTGTGGCCGGATCGCCAACGACGAATTTGTTCTTTGGACAACCGTATCGCTATGGTGATTCTGGTGGCTATGGGCCCGGGACGTTGGAAGACACGCCCCATGGGAACGTGCACTTGTGGGTGGGCAGTCCCGACGCGGCGACGGTGTTCGACGACATGGGCAACTTCGGACGGTCCGCGAGAGACCCCATCTTCTTCGGCCATCACGGGAACATCGACCGGATTTGGGAGCTTTGGAAGACGCTGCCGGGGGAGCAGCGCCGGGAGCCAGAGCACCGCGACTTCCTCGACGCGCAGTTCACATTCTACGACGAGAACGCGGATCTGGTGATCGTGAATGTGTCCCAGACGCTGGACACGAAGATTTTGGGATACGAGTACGAGGAGTCGACTGCGGCGTGGATTACCAACGGGGAGAGAGCTGGTGAAGAGCACATCGTCCCGCTCTGCAACCCTACGAATCCATCTCAGACGCGCGCCATGATTTTCACAACGCCTGAGCTTCAAACCAGCCATGTTTTGACATCGCAGCCACTCACATTCCGCGTGCCTCGCCCTGAACAGGCTAGTGGTGGCGAGGAGGTTTTGGAAATCTCGGGGATTCAATTAGACCCCTCCTTGCAGGCGCACTGGAAAGCGTATCTGTTCTACCCGTCCGCCGATGCGAGYACGTCCGTGAGCTGCCCTGAATTTRTGGGCACGTTCAATCACATTCCGCATGTCGGGCAGGCGCAGCTGAAGAATGAGATCGAGTGGCGGGTGGCGGTGAGGACGAAACTCGAGACGCTGGGGAAGCAGAATTCCTCGGATGTGGTGGTGACACTGGCGCAGTTTGGGCCTAGTTTGCAAAATATGGGGGGCGCGAGAGCACGAATCGTGTGGGATACCAGTCCTGGTAATTCCACCTTGCTTACGGTGTGATCATGGGGATGCTGCTCCTCAGATTATCGATATGTCGGTCTTCGATTCGCGATCGGTTACAGTGGGATGGAATTTTGATCCACTCTGTCGCAGCGCGTAGTTCTAAGAGACTGAATTCGGACGTGAATCTGATCGTGCCATGAATTACGAATATGATCTGTCCTGGAAATGACCGGTGGGAGCTTTTAAAAGTCGGTTTTGTTGCAAATATTATCAAGTAATGAACCACGCGTATATGTTGGGTGTACATTGATTAGACGTGACTGACAAGTCGAGACAGAGAATTGTCCGTTGAACTCAGTAAAATTGAAGCTTGGAAATTCAATAAAATTGCAGCGACGGCTCGTGGTTTTTGTTCATATTTTCCATTCTATTCACTGTCAGCATTGTCTGGAAATACAGATTCAAAGATGGTGACATTGCGCGTTCCAGTTTATGGTTTACGTAGACACATATTAGGGCAATGACTTTAGAACAAGGAGGACGTTAAGTGAAACACCATCTGCCCACTACAGTAGTAGCTAACACTAGACCTCTTTAATTTCACAGCCAAGGCGCTGAAAATGCATACCATCGTAAGAAATCCAGCCCACACGGTCAGCTCCTATCCGAACGAACTCAATGTCCATTCCACAAACTCATGTGCAGGGCACCAGTTGAAATGCTGAATTCCTCAAATGTTTTGACCCGGTCAGGATGGTACGGTATTGGCGACTCGTATGGTCCATGCGCGTGCACAATTTCTTGACAACGTGATCGCTTACAGAGATTCCGAAGCATCTAGAAACCCAGTATCAAGCGTTCGGATGAAAGCCGCAACCTGCCATAGGTGAACCTCTCGTGATCTCGAATTCGTATCACGCAAAACCTATCTACTCGTATTCCGGGTTACTTACAAAAAGATCACAGGCAGAGCTGAGACAAATGTATTTGGTACCTGCCGAGAGTTGTAGACATCGTGGAGTCAGACAGACAGCACCGACAAAATTCGCATTTATCTGCCGGACGGGTACACAATGTGGCAAACAGGGTCGTTGTGCGACATGAACATTCTCTAATACGGATTCCCATGAATGAGAGCAACTCACTATAGCCTACGGGAGATGTGATGAACTCACCCTCTACATAACATCGTACGACTTGGTCATCTTGTGAGTCCACTCCATACTCCACATCTGAGGATTAGATCAAGAAGAAAAGTCATCTACAGCGACGATAATTGCCACTATGATATTCAGGACACGAATTAATCTACAAGTAGTCTTACAACATCTTGAGAAGAAAAGTCAATTAGACGTTGTAACGGAAGGCCAATCGGCTACGATTTACAAGTCCTAATATCATTCACTGGGTTCGGGCATATACTAGGTAATTCTCATGTAGATGGACGTCCTTTGTCTAGCTTGAGTGAGGCCGAAGCAACGGTTCCTACACAACCGAGTACACTGAAACTGTGAAAAGAGTAACAGTGTAAAGGTTGAAGCCGGTCTGCTAGACATTAATAGAGCATAAGCAATCGAATAGTTTGGAAGGTACATCTGAAGTCCACCTTCAACCATGATCTTCCTGTTAGAGCCTCGGGAAGATAATGTAAAACACTTATGCATTACGGCAAGAGTGCAGATTAATGGACTCATTCAGCCTTGGCTGAATTGCATACACCTGACGGCAAAACTCACTTTTCGATTCCACTGTTTTCCCGCGAAACCTATTCACAATTTGCTCAGTCGATTCTCGACCTGAACTGGGGCTTCCCAGCGCAAGATCTTCCTATGTCTACACCCTGAACCTAAATGCTACTAACCTAATTACAACGCAACCAGGAACGCTCAATATAAAAACCTTTTCAGTGAACATGAACAAATTCAAACCCTAAATATAAAACAGGCAAGACAATCCATAATCGTGATAAGAACTGATTATTTGTTGCAGCATGTTATCTTAAGAATTCATAAAATTCATACAGAGAACACCATCTGTGTACATGGGAAACGACTACAACCAGAAATGTAAAAACCTCATCCTGAATAGACACCGTATGCCAAAATAAAGGAATATCATTTTTTCTGTCAGAAGGGTGAAACATACTTAAGCATTTCCGCAGCTGGAGAATTCCAAATAAGCTGAGATCTGCAGACCTAAAAATTAGGTCACCTAAACCTAAGACCTCAAGTACCTCCCCTGCTCGGCGGGCACAGCCATCGCCACCACAACCAAAACGCCAATCGCCTCGCCGTTGCTTAACGGTAAGACTTCTGGAAACGAGAGCGGGCACCACGACCTCCGAACTTCTTGGGCTCGCAGCGACGGGGGTCGGCGACCAGCAATGTCCTGTCGTAACTCAAGAGAATATCCTTAATCTCCTTCTTGGACTGCTCGTCCACGTACTTCTGGAAGTAGGCCACAAGAGCCTTGGCAATGCTCTGCCGGATGGCGTAAATCTGCGAGGTGTGGCCTCCACCCTTCACACGAATACGCATGTCGACGCCRGCGAACTTCTGCCTGCCCAGAAGGAGCACGGGCTCGAACGCCTTATAACGCAGAATCTCGGGCTCCACAAGTTCGATGGGGCAACCGTTGATTTTAATCAAACCCCGGCCCTTCTTGCAATAGGTCACGGCCACGGCCGTCTTCTTGCGACCGAAGCACTGCACGGACTCCGTTGGGGTAGCCATGGTGATACAGCACTGCGTCGCGCGCGAGCGAGCGATAGACCTGTGGCGATGAGRAAAGAGAGCTTCCGCAGCGCTCGCGCGAGAGCTTGAAGCCAAAGAGAGCTCCTCTTCGCGCCGCTCGCACTATTAGGGTTTCCCTGCCCTCTACCAGCTGATACCCTGTTTGATACCCGTCCAGGAGTTCGTTGCCCTATGGGGTCCATCGGGGGATCCAGCATCTATGAACAGAAAGGGAAAAAAATCTATTACACGAATAATTTCAATTATTGTAGGAGACTATCAAAAAAGTTTACTTGAATAAAGTTTCAATGACTTTAGGAAATATCTTCTTCTGTAGTGTACCTTAGTCAATACTTTGCTTCTAATCTATATAAACCAATCCAATTCTTTTATAATAATTCATAATACAATTCCTACAAAAATTTCATATACACTAATTCAAAGCACAAAAAAATTCAAGAGTAGCTTGCTTTTGCGTCTATCAAGAAATCTATATGAATAGAAATAGAATCATTTTTAAAGCTTCAAGAAAAATAACAACATATGTTTTTAGAAAAAAGAAACATCATATTATATATTTTTGAACAATTTTTAAAATAAATTTTAGAAGTTACTAGAGTCAATTCTAGACTTTTTAGTACAATGACCTTTTGAAGGGGTTTCAGTCAAAGATTAACAACTTGTGATGACAATCTAGTTGTTGAGAAAATGATTTTATAACAACTTTCTTGATAATTCTTAATGATAAGATTACATTGCTCAAACAAGGTACTGTACTTGTATAATTAATTAGCTAGCATCAAAATCAATGATGTTATTAAACCCAGCTAAAATGCTAGGGGATCTTAGGAGTTAATTCCTCTATAAAATTCTTTGAACAAACCACATCAAGGTTATTTCATTCCTCAACCATTCAAAGAACTTTTTCTTGAATTAATAGATCAATCCCCAATAGATTGAGGCTTTCTTTGTACCTATCTACATGTGTATGTACATATAAAGAACTTTCACAAAAGTTGACAATTTCACAATTGCAAAAAGGAAATTGGTTCAAATTCAAGAGTTTAATTTATAGAAGAAATTTCTTTCTGATTTTATCCTAGGGGGGAGGACTCTTGGGGGGAGGACTCTTGGAAAATGTCATGAGACCAAAAATATGGTTAATTTAATTCATTGAAGAAAAAACTTATACTTTTGGTAGATCTACTATAGCATGGTAATATGTCTCATATATAATTACATATGAAATAGGGTTTTTAAAAAGGCCCCAAATTTTTTGTACAATTGAAAAAAAAAATGGGGTGCCAATCCCACAAAAAGTGCTTAGTAGGTTTAATGTGTTCATGAATGATTTAGGAGGGTGGTTGTAATTGTTGTCTTCAATTTGAATTATGTGCCTTTGGATTGGTGAGGAATGCTCTGCGGGTCAAGCTTGCATGGTGGGAACAAGATGGTGCTTAGAATTTGCAATGGATTTAGAATACAATGTATAATCATTATGATGTAATATATAAATAAATTCTTCTTCACAGTCTACAAGAATGTAGCTATGTAGATTATAATATGGTCTCAGAGCGGTAAAATGTGTTTTCCTAAGAGACCAAATGATGTTAATAATTCAAGTGAATATGTCTTTAGTTTACTAATTGAAGACAATGTATGAGAAGAAGTTGAAATTCAAATTCGACATACAAATACATTGTTTAATGAATTTTTTCAAATTCCACTCGATGAAGTTTCACTTCCTCTTATTGACGAAGTTGACAAATCTTTACTTTTAGTACAACAAAATCATGAATTTGTAAATGCTCCTGTAGCATATCTTATTGAATTAATTCGTGTTAACGAAGTTAATCTCGATTTAGAAATTAGTAATGTAATAAGAGAGAATATAACTCACTTTCAAAATTTTAATCTTGAATTTGAAATTCAAGCTATTTTGAGACAAGATAATTAATAATAACAATCAATGATGGAACACATTAATAAACCACAAATACTCATCATGTATACTTTTTTTATTTTGTAAATTTACTATTTAAAATTCAAATAAATAAATTATGGATTTCAATAAAACAAATAATCTTGAAAAATTATCTCTTGATAATTATACCACTTGGCAAATTCGCATCACTCATTTTTTAAAGAAAGAGAAATTATGGCAAATTGTCAAGGGAGAAGAAATCAAGCCACAATCCTCTACTTTTCCAGGACGTATCGAGATACATCCTCTAGATATTGGTGCTCGATCAGTCAAGGAATGGCAACAAAAGGACAAAGGTGCTCAATCACTCTTAATTGAGAATGTCAAAAATATATATCTTGGCCATTTAACCTCTGACACTGCTCACTTAAATTGGCAACAATTGGAGAAAATATTCCAAAATAAAGATGTAATGAATAGTTGTTTTCTACGTCAAAAATATGTCAATTTTTGAATGACCGATGGCAAAAATGTAACCAATCATATTCATGAATTTAAAGTGTTGCTAGAAGAATCAGCCACAGTTGGATTGGTATATACTGAAGAAGATCAAGTAGAAACTTTATTGGCAAGTTTTCCAAAATCGTATGAATCAATTATACATGTGTTGAGTAATACACCGATGACAATACAAGATGTTATCTCCAAGATCCCGCATGAGGATCTTCAATAGAAGAAAAGTGGTGTTTCCACTAGTCACAACAAAGTGCCCACAGCCTTGTGGACAGGAGTAAAATCTTCTCCTAATAGATTTTCTCATTCAAATTTCCAGGGTGGCTATTCTCGACATCAAGGCAATACCAGTCACGGTAGTTTTTATCAAAACAAGCCTAGTTCTAGTGGGAGTAACAATGTCAGTAAATTCCAAATGGATCAACGGCCCAGATACAACAATCAATGCACTTTTTCACAGTTAATCCACTCTAATTATCAATCCTCTTACAAAAAGAAAGGCATTTGTAATTATTGCAAAATACCAGGTCATTATAAAAAAGATTGTACAAAATATCATGGTGATTTACAAGCAGGTAAAGTTATTCCTGGCCACCCACCCAATATGAATAAACCATCAGCATTTGTTGGGGTTATTTGTACTATTGTCACTAATTCAACAACTCTTGTTCTTACAAATGAATGGTACCTCAACTCAGGGGCTACTCACCATCTCACCTACCATGGTGAATGGTTTCTTACTTATTCTCAATTACATCTCCATGAGTTAGTTTACCTTGGGGACAATAATATTCAGGAAATATTTGGCTATGGTTCCATACGAATCACCCTTGTTAATGGAGACGATAGATTACTTGATCATGTCTATCATGTTCCTGGTTTAACTCAAAATCTTATCTCTATTTGTTAAATGACAAAATCTAGTTCCAAAGTGACCTTCTCAGAAAGAGACGTGGTTTTACATGGTTCCAATGGCTCAATTACTACTTTGATTCAACTTCATATAGAGGGCCTTTACTTATTGGGAAAAACACATCCCCTCCTTATCTCATCCAATTTTTGTAAGATGACATGTGCCACTCAAATAGACACATCCTTGAATCTTAATATTCCTTCTCACTTATAGCATTATATATTGGGCCATGCCCATTTACAAAAGATATCTTTCATGCAACAATCTTCTATAGTACATGGATTTCCACAAAAAGATCTTCCACCTTAAATTTTTTGTAAAAGTTGCATGTATGGTAAGCAATCACGTCCACGATTCCCTAAACTTGCTCTCAGAGCACTCCAATTACTTAAATTGATACATTCTAATCTTTGTGGCCCCATGCCTGGATATTCATTAGGTGGTGCTCTTTCAAGCATATAAAGCTTTGGTTGAAAACCAAACCTCTCATAAGCTTCAAATTATCCACACAGACTATGGTACCAAATACATGCTTTTACAAAGATTTGTACGGATAGTGGCATACTACGTCAACTTACAGCTACATATATACCACAATAAAACTGTGTTACGTTGTTGAACGCAAAAATCGGACCCTTGTTGAATCCGCTCAATGCATGCTTCAAGCGGCTGCCATCCCCTCTTTGGGGGGGGGGAGGGGGAGGGGGCTGAAGCCATCAAAATGGCAAATTACATACAAAATTGCTTAACCACTAAAGCCTTAAAGAATCAAACTCCTCTTCAAATATGGACCGGTCTTCGCCCCTCTATATTCATTATTTCTGCATTTTTGGTTGTGATGCCTACGTTCACAATGCTAAAGCCAAGCGCAAGAAATTTGACTCTAAAAGTCAAAAATGTATTTTCTTCGGTTATAGCCAACAAGTGAAGGGATATTGCTTATATAGTCCTTCTACAAAGGAAATTATCATAAGTCGTAATGTCGTTTTCAACGAACAACTTCCTAGTTCATTTTCTACACTCTCAACTCATAATCTTTTGCATCCATTAGATTTTGATGTTGTACACTTCATACGTTTAACCCATCCAATTTATCAACCTATCGTCACTCCTCCACCTTTAGTAAATCCTCCAGTCACTCATATTGAACACTCTGCTGTCCAAAGCTTCCAATCTCCAATAAATCCATTATTTTCTTCTGCTTCCGGTGAGCCCTCATCACCTCGTTCCATTCATTCTCAAAATTGTTTTGTTGATCAAAATATACAACATACTCTTTCACCCTCTCATCCAACACCTCCTCCTAGGTTGTCTCCTCCTAAGCCTCTTCGTAATCCCCCCCAACAAAACCACCCCTCAAACACCTAGACCACCCTTTAAGCTAACCTCTAGCTTTGGCAGAACTTACAAGCCTAATTCTAGGTATGCAAATATTCATACCATTCTTGCCTCAAGCCACTCCTCTATTATTGAACCTTTAACTTATAATAAATCCCTTCATAAACCTGAACGCAAATAGGGGCAAGCTGCTGTGGACAATGAATATTTTTCCTTACTCAAAAATCATACATGGGACCTAGTTGACCTTCCTCCGACACGACAACCTATAATAATAAGTGGATTTTTACTATCAAATATAAACCCAATGGTTTGGTCAAGCGTTTCAAAGCCCGGCTTGTTGCTAAAGGATATTCCCAAATCCATGGAGTTGACTACACTGACACTTTTTCCCCTGTTGTCAAAATTACCTCTATTCGCCTTTTACTAGCCCTCTATGCTCTTCATGATTGGAAAATTCACCAATTAGATGTCAAGATTTCTTTTTTATATGGTGATTTAAATGAATTCATTTTTATGCAACAACCGGAAGGCTACGTCCAACCAGATTCTCCACATAAGGTTTGTCGACTAAATCACAGTTTCTATGGATTAAAGCAAGCTGCTCGTGTGTGGTACTTTCAATTTCAAACCTATCTATTCTCCCTTGTTTTTTCTCCTATTAAAGTTGATTCCAATGTATATATTCAAGTTTTTACTTAGGATTTTATACTACTTGCCTTCTATGTTGATGATGCCATTTTAGTTTCCAATAACTTATCCCTTATTACAAAGATCAAAATTTGTGGAGGGACTTCAAGTTTCAAATGAGTTGAGGCGGGAGGCTTCATCGTGGCCTTGTATGGACGTGGACGGCTATGATGTCCAAGGGAGCCCAATGGCTAGGGTGGGAGTTCTTGAGATGGGTTCAGAAGCCCAAGAATGCAGCGCATCAATCCAAGTGCGTGGGACTACAGTTCCAAGGGTAGTAAATACAGTGCCTCCACTGAGAAATACAGTGCAGTTGTTACGGAATGCCACGACGCACAATGATGTATATACTGGTTTTTATTTTGAGAGAGCACATTCTATAAACGATGGCAATGTTTCATCACAATCTCATATGGACATTGGCATTCCTGAATATTATGACTTTGATGATGAAGATGGAGATGGAGGACCGGAAGGAGGTGAGGATGGGGATTCTACCAATCCAACTAGTGTGAAGCACATTTATAGGTCTTCTACATGGTCCCAAAGCCATTTTACCTATTCACCTACACCAAGGGACTTTTTGGGTTGTCCAGCTCCAAATACAGACATTTGACGTATGCCAACATTCATGCAGCTATTCTCATTGTTCTGGCCATACACAGTTCTAAGGAGAATTGTTGTGGAAACAAATCGGTATGCAACCACACCTAATGAGGATGGAATTCCTCCAGGAGGAACAAGATGGGTGCCTATAAATGTAGCTGGATTGAAGGCATATATGGCAGTTAGCATGCTTATTGGCTTGAAGAGGCAACCTAACGTGAAGACGTATTGGTCCAAGAAAGGGTCATTTTTTCATTGCCCTCAAATTTCACAAGTTTTTACTCGCGCTCATTTCCAAGCTATCACTAAATGCCTTCATATAACCAATCCTTCTAGTTATGTGACAGATAGACAACAAGTGGGCTATGACAAAATGGGCCAAGTTTGTTGACTTCTCAATGACATTAGCCATTAGGGATAGTTTCAAGAAGAACTGGATACTTGGAAAATTCGTGACCATTGTTGAGATGATGATAAGGTACAAAGGATCGTATTGTCTTGCTAGACAATACATGCCAAAGAAGCCTCAGAAATGGGGCATTAAGGTATGGTGTCTTGCAGACTCGCAGTCTAAATACGTGTTCAATTTCGACATTTATTGTAGAGCAAATCCAAATATAGCTGCCGATGAACTTCCGGGAGTGCTTCGTGGAGAGCCAAGACTAGCGCACAATGTGGTTCTGAATTTGGTGCGTGGTTTAGAGAATAAGGGTCATGTTGTTGTCACTGACAATTTTTTCTCTAGTATTGGCTTATTCACGGAGTTGGCCACAATGCACATTTATGCAACATGGACAGTGCGATGCAATTGAGTTGGTTTACCTGTGGAGTTGAAAACATTGAAGAATTGGACAGATTCACCCCAAGGAACTTTGGGATGGAAAATGCATGAAACTAGAGGCATCAGTTGTGTTCTCTGGAAGGACAAACGTCCAGTGCTACTAATTTCCACGCATGCATTGTCCATATGTTTTCCTTGTGTCCCGGTGCCTACAGTTCCACGAAGAAATGGAACTGTTAGAGACGCCATTCCTACCTCTCCTATTCATTTGGAATATACTATGCATATGAGGGGAGTCGATGTGGTGGATCAATTGAGGGCATCGTATTCTAGCCAAACAAGATCACACAAATGGTGGCATCGACTTTTTTCATTCCTTCTGGATACAACAGTGGTAAACATGTATATTTTGTACAAAAGTCTCTTACGTATACATCATCGTGAGAAACTTCCAATAACACATCTACAATTCAAGACTACTTTATGTGATGCATTACTACAAAATTGGAAAGGGCGTGATGTAGAAATAGTAGTGGCAGAAGAAGAACAAAGGCATTTGCCCACATTTAGTCAAAAACGTTGTGCTTGTTTTCTTTGCGGGGCTCCAAATTGTAGTTTCTATTCTGTGCACACAATAGAACATATCTTTATCTAAACCGTGGATGCTTTGAGGAATTTCACTATGGGCCTCGCTTAGCGCGACCCAGTGGACGGCGTGCGACAGTTTGACAATATGTCAATATGTTCATTTTGATAGTTACAATTTTGAACGAAGGTAATCATTTGTATTTTTATCTTGTTTGCTTTATCCATATATATTCATAATTGAAAAATACATTTTGAACTTGAAATATTTTTTTTCATTTTTTGGGAGGACTTAAAAGATGTTCATTTTTTATGGGCTTTCAATATGAGCTTGTAATTAAGAATTTTTATTTTGTTGATTCTTCAAGGTTTTGTTTATCTTGGAATCTAGAATTTTGAGCTTGCAATTGTGATTCTTGTCTTTGGGCCATTTTTGGGGGCCAATGTAGAAAAAAAAAACTATTATTCATAGCTTCTAACAGTGATTTCATTTGTTTTCTAGGCTTGAAGACAATCTGCATTTTCGAAACTATCATTATTAGCTTCATATTTTGATATTTTACTTCACGTAGGCTATTTGGACTATGTTCAATTTCAAAACTATCATTTGGAGTTTAARATTTTGTGTTGATTTTTATGGTGGTATTTTTACTCTATGTTCATTTTGGAAACTACCATTTTCAATTTGAAATTACAGTTTCATTTTGTATTTTTGTTTATATGCTTGAAGATTGTATTCATTTTGGAAACAACAATTGTCAGTTTAGCTTGAAATGTTTTTGGATGGCCTTGAAGACTAAATTCATTTAGAAAACTGTAGTAATTAGCTTCAATTTTTTATTTCACTCTTTTTTGTTATATGCAACATCGATGTTATTCAGGAAAGTATAAATTTTAGCTAGAAAATGTGATTTATTTATTTGGTCGTGTTGAATACTATATTTATTTTCAATATTATTATTTTGAAGTTGAAATTGTGATTCTATTTTATTGGTGAGTTTTCTTTTCTTTTGTTTTTGGATTGGTTGGCCTACATGAGTTAGGTGAGTTTGGGTCCAAAATGGGTAATGTTTGGGTTGAAAATGCCTACTACCTAGGTCCAAAACGCCTATTGTTTGGGGTTTGAAACGTTTTATTGTTTGGATTTGTGGACTATCATTTTAGAAACTATATTCACTTTGGGAAGATTGATATTTAGCTTCAAATGATGATTTACTTATATATATATATATATATATATATATTGTAATTATGTTGGCATTGGAAATATTCATTCTTTTATTGAATGATTGATGTTATTTTTGTTCTTCAAAGTTTCTCCTTCTTATTTACCTTTCGTTTCCTCACTTCTTTTTCCCTCCACCTTTTCTATTTTTTTCTTGTTCTTTTTTTTTCTTTGAATAAAATTTTCTGTTCTTCCCATTTATTTTTTATTTTCGACTTTTTTTTGGTTTCCCTTCTTTTTAATTTATTCTTCCTTATTTCAATTGAATAAAGGACTCATGAAGGTGATTTATGATTTGAAAGCTAAGGATGCATTCTCTTCACTTGTTGCATAGAAAGTGCTAAATGTTGTAATAGTATTCCTCCACCTCTTCATGGTAAATCAACGGCCCTTTCAAAGTGAATTGATGGAATTCGGAAAGAAAAATAAAACATTTGGTCCCTTGCAATTTCAAAATACTACGGAAGAAACCACTGAAAGTATTTGTGAAATTTTTTTTCCAGAAAAGAATAGAGAAAATAACCGGACTCCGTATAATTAAGAATTTACAAGGAAATAATAAATTTATGTATTTTGAATTACATAACGTTGGCTCTAGCACCCCAAGTCGAGCAGGTGGGTCTTTTTTCCTTGCCTTCTGTGGTCTCCCACCTTCCCCCCGCTTCTCACAATCTTCTCCCTTGCTGTCATCGAAGCCAGCACCTACCACCTACAGTCCAATATGCCCACCCAGTCTAATTTCCACCGTCGTTTGCTAAACCACCTGCACCGACTGTCTTCCTCTGGCCCCATCACTGCCAACTCACTAACCCGGCATTTCTCATACTGGAAACCTTGTTTTCAGCCTGCCCTGTGAAGCAAGGGACTGTAGTTCTCAATCTCTTTTACAAATAGCTCAGATTTTACCACTTTTGGTTACAAAAAGATTATAATGGTAGAAGACATGATATTCAAGGTGATGACCGTTCACTTTTATGAAAAACATCTTTATCATAAAGAAATAAAATTCCTAAGATTTGCAAGTGTATGTCTTTTGGAGCAAACATTGTTGCACATTCCAATTTTTTTGAATATGTTGTACAATCTGGAATGACTTGAAATTTTTGGAGTTTGTACCTTACTTACCATGAAGAACGAATCCAAAGAGGCACAAGTGACATGGACCATTTTTAGGGTTAATTAGCCCTACTGAAGTGCAGCTGCCCGCACTTTTTGAACACCAAAAACAATGTTTTTGTCACCCTAATCACTAATTTCTTGCAATCCATGCTGTCAAATGTTCTGAAAAAAACAACATACACTTGTGAACCACCCTACTACAAGATCCTACGGTCACATATCGCAGAAACTTATTCAAATTTTTTTTCACTGTTTGCAATATAAATGCCAATTTTGGAGCATGTCTTGTGAAAACTTAGTAAAGGAACTTAAGGGGTTCATGTTCCTTATGTAACATGAAGTGAAACACATACTTCTAGAATTGGGCTAAGTTCCTTAACATAGTATTGGAACTTACTAAAAATCTAGCTCACCCCTCCCTTCTCTCATAAAATGCTTTATTATAATGTTATTGTAAGTTATCAAATTTAAAGTATGTAGCTTATTTTGCTCTTCTAACCCCTAAAGGATCAGAAGGCCACCACGTGGCTTTTGCAACTACATTTGTAACAAATTCAATATGTCAATCTTACTAACAGCACGTGAACAACAAAAAGATCCTCGATAATTTTTTATGCTGAATCCGTTGGTGCAATCCGATTGAGAAACGATCAAGTGTGTGATTTTCGGTGAATTTTTTGAGAATTGAAGAGACATTGTAGGCCGTCACTTCACATCCTCATATCTTTTTCTTTACACCTCAAAATGATTTGAAAAAAATTATGCATTAATGTAATAATGATATGTACTTGTGGAAAAAATTCAGAGCTTTTGGAGCATTTTTGAGCATTCCAATTTCAACATTTCCATTTCAGCGTATGTACAAATTATTGCCTGGCTAAYTGAACAACTTTGATCAATCTTTTCAACGGTGATAGATTCTCAAAAATAGTGCGATTTTGTCGATCTTTTTTTCATAGGAAAGATACACAAGTCTACAGTTTCCTTTCAACAGTGGCGATCATCAAAATTATTCCACACAAATGAGAAATTATGCTTGCTAGAAGAGCTAGTCTTGAAAAGAAGAGATATGCTCAAACACACCCAGGTCCTTTAGGGGTGAAATCAGTTCCCCTTGCGCATACAAGCGTTGCCACCGCGGGGAGAAATGGAGCTCCCCACTTAGAGCATCCCCACTAGGACTTTCGTATCCCTTTCCCTACTTTAGTTCAAGACCTCAGATACGGATGAGACTTGGCGAATCCTGCAAACGAGGCTCCCGATACAGAACTGGAGCACAAATTTTCCCGAGTTCTATAAAATTTAGAGATACAGAACTTCTAAAAGCTCGGTGCGGTGAAGGTTCCGTATCCCTATCTCTATTTGAGGTCCTCCCTAAAATTTTAGGGGTAGGGAACTCACTGGTGGGTCACTGGTGGGGTTGCTCTTACGCAGTCGACGGCTTCAACCTCAGTGGATTCGTATCCGGCGCATTAGCTGTCCATCACTTGCGACGACAATCGCGGGGTGGCCGCGACAAGCAACGGCAGCGCGCGGTGCATTCCGAAGCCGGGCCCTTCCGCGCTCCCTGGATCTGCCATGGAGGACCACTCGAACGCTTGCACCATACTGGCCACGCAATATTCCAGTGTCACCAGCGCCAGCGCCATGCCCGGGCACATGCGCCGCCCGGCGCYGAACGTCAAATACTTGAATTGCGCAGCAACACCACCCCAGTCAGCATCGTCCTGCCCCAACCAACGCTCCGGCTGGAATTGCAAGGGATCCGAATACACGGCGGGATCGCGTGAAATGGCCCAYGCGTTGACGAACAAGCGCGTGTTTGCCGGGATGTCRTAGCCGAAGGCTTGGGTGGCGTGAATGGATTGATGCGGCGCCATCAGAGGCACTACTGGATGCAATCGCAATCCCTCTTTCACCACAGCATGGATGTAAGGCAAGTTGGGCAGATCCGCCTCCTGCACGCGACGTTGGCGACCCACCTCACGGTCCAGCTCCGCTTGCGCAGCGGCTTGAACGCTTGGGTTCATCACCACTTCGGACATTATCCATTCGCAAGAAAAAATAGTGGTGTCTATGCTCCCGGCAAGCGCATCCTGTGCGAAACATACAAGCATGCACTGTAATTGCCATTGGTAAAATGCCAGTGGAACATCATTCATTCATTGAGAGAGCCTCTCAATTTTTCTTGAATCCATCATTCAACTATGATTAGTACAGAATTGGGAGGCTAAAATTTACAACATTTGGTGATTGCAGGGGTTCTCTTCCACGACATGAGGTGCAGAGTCATTTGACTCTCTTTTAAGTTTTTTTCTAGAATGATTCTCTGGCTGAAACTCTCTGTCTGACATCCATAAATGGACAAGGTTCATTTTCTAGCTTGAAACGTGCCTATCTGCAAGTGTTTGATCAAACTTTCTTCTCTTGTTGCTTAATTGTAGATAGGGACATTTAATTGACTTTAGAGATCGAGAGCTTTGTCTGTTTATGGACCTGATAATGCTCATTTTCACTATAAATTGCACATGCAGGCCTTGGAGACCTTTGGTTGCGCGCAGGATTATGACAAATGCAGCACAACGTACCCAGATGATGGCTTTGACGTTGGCCATGGCGATTAGGGGTTTCGATCGTCCCGCATTGGCGTTGTAGTTTTCTGCTTCGTCTAGGAGGACGTGCACCATGTCCCTCTCGTGCTCATTCAGGGGGCCGCGCGCACGCCGCGCTTGATGGTCCGCGATGATCTGCGTGGCGAAGACCTCCATGCGCTTGTTGGTTTCCCGGAAGTGACTGTCCAGCCCTTGAAAGTCGTACACCCACTTGACGGCTGGAATGTAGTCGGCGGGGTAGAACGCGCTGAGGCCCTTGACGATGGCGCTCGTGATCCCTCGGAAGGCTTGAATCTCCTTCGCCCGCTCAGTCTGCAACGACAGCTCGCGGATTCCAGATAAGGAATGCGTACTGAAACTGCGGTTGACAATCAAACGGGGCATGATGCCGGTGACGAGCACGCGAAGATGTTTGCGCAGATTGAATTCGCAGTTGTGGGGCAGCAAGCGCAGCATCTGTGCCACCTCTTCCTGGCGGACGTGTCGAGCAGCTTCCAGGCGCTTGTTACCCGCCGTGACGCCCAAATGGAGCATCTTCTTCTGCTGGGGCCACACTGCCGAAATGCTCTGACATAGGACGTCTGAACAATTTGGATTTCTCCATCGCAATGGTGAGTCAGCAGTGATGTTCCATTAACAGGGCATGCCCACTAAGCTTAATTAATTGTACAAAAAAGAGTTGGGGATGAAATTAAAGCTGTCAGTCAATTAAGGACGCATGTTATTTGGAGGCATCATATTGATCATGGAACACTCGCAGGCTACACCCGATTTCTAGTAATCAGTCAGCCAATGGAGCAAGCTCAGTGCATGTGAAGTGCATAATTGAGTTCATTCATTCTGGAGGTTTACCTGGTCCAAACATGACTTGGCCCGCCCTCCAGGGAGGCCTGGCGCAGAAATTGACGTCCTGGATCTTGAGRAACTCCATGGCGGTTTGCGGCGACGATGCGACGATGTATTGCGCTTGCCCCAGGCGGATGGCCATGAGAGGACCATACTGCTGGGCCAACTTGGCCAGGCTCTGCTGAGGCCATTTCCCGAGCAAGTGCAGGCTCCCCACCAGCGGCAGTCCGGTTGGCCCTGGAGGGAGATTCGCAGCTGCTCGTCTTCTCAGCCAGGTTCCCCAGAGCAGGAGGATGACCACCAACACCGTGGCCAGCGCCGGCCTGATTGCCTGCAACACACACACACACACACATCGATGGTTGAATGATTTCTTGTACGCAACTTTCATATTCCTGAACACAAGTTATTCTCACTGGCATAACAAAGCAAGTCAGCCTGGGCGGGTTCTTTTTCTTAGCTTGTGCAGAAATCAATGGTAGTAACCACAAGAACTTGATAGCGTATACACCACGGAATGCAGCACATCTTATACTTGTAATAAGAAGTCAGAGGGAGACAGACGGAAGCAAAATTACGTACATCGATGGCAGAAAATCCTGCAGGTACAGAGAAACCCATGCCAGCTGACGCAGGGTGAAATTAACTGAGCCCGGCGTGGTCAAGAGCGCGAGTGTGGAGGCCTTTCGATTGCAAGCGGGGAGGGTGCCCAGCAGCAACACTACAGTCAGGTACGTACTTTCAACAGGTCGAAAACAAGCTTCCCATGATGCCAAGAACTCAAGCTGCATAACATTCTTGAAGGAGTAGAACTGTCGATCTGTCGGAGTTTCATGATCGAGCAATGAATGCATGACTTAATGGAACTAAAGTGCGCGTGCACAACATGCCGGAAATGGGTCAATGGCCACGAAACCTGCAGACACTTAAATCTCGGTGATATATATTGTGACTGTGTGTGTGTGTCGTGTTTCCATTGCCGCTTCCAGCAACGCAGTTGTGCACCATAACTATCGWATGACTGTTGCATGCAATGGATTTTTCCAATCCCGACCGCCGTGTTCCAATTGCAACCTACAATACCAGGTTGACAGGTCAGCTCGATCGGACAAGGTGATAATCGCTCATCGAGCTAGCTATGGTTGCGGCACTTAACTTGGTTACAATACCTTGGATATAACGTCGCTTGGAATGAGCCAAGAGAGTGCTCATAGTAAAGCTAAAGCTGGATGGGCCACGTCGAGTTTAGTTACGTACGTTACCTGAACTCTGAAGCAAACAAGTCGGACAGAAGCAAGTTTACTGCTCATTGGACTACTCACCGTAACTGAACTATTCACCGTTACTACTGGATTTGGGAAACTCTGGCATGACCTGTTGTAGAGCAGATCAGCAGAGATCGATTGACCGTGTAAATATTATTTGCAGGTCGTGTTGGACTTAATTGTGCAGCTGAATCTGATTAATTCTCATGTTCAAAGCGATGATTATTGGCATTTCCAGCAACTGGATTCAATGTTCCAACAAATTAAACGATGGGATCGAGGTTCGGTGTCCACCGGATCATCAACTTGCTACAAATCAAGAGCGAGCTCAAAATTTGGCCATGGATAAGAATTATTTGTCATTCGTCTGAACACTGCATAAATTTTGTTCGAGCAAAAGAAACTACTACAGAAACTGACCGACTACGAGTGCGCCGCGCCGACCTTATCGCAAATCATTTGGCCAAAATTTCCAGCTAATTGCCAATGAAAGCAAAAAATGAAGGGTATCTGTAGCCACAAACCGCCCTTCCATGCCCTCTCCATACGACAGTTGATGTACACTAAATAGTGAAATTAGGTTGCCTTTCCAATTAGGTTGCTTTCCTCCACGAAAGTGACTGTAAAAGCCATCAAAATCTAAAAATATTTCTACAAATACTTCTATTTGTGCACATGGAAGTTCATGGGTTCCAAATACACCAATTGCTAATTTAATTTAAGTAGGATATTTTTGTACAGTAGCCATAAATATTTAAATAGTGTGTCATGTCGAGAAATTAGTGAGGGGCAACCTAATTTCACTATTCAGTGTAGATCACTTAACACAACGACCAGTATTGCATATCATTGCAAGGGTAACTGCACAACTTATTAAAACAATATGGAGTGTAAACCCTACAAATTCCAAAGATTTGCATGATTACTCCAAAAACTACATAATATTTCCGCTTGTGCACGTAGACACGTCATATTATTCTAGCTAGGATCAGCATTCACTAAACAACATGTGTAGGAACATAACAACAAATTTTGATGTTAGAGCAATAGCCAATAACAACACACCGTAAATTAAAGCCAGGTGGAGACGAACCCATAAGGAAACTCAAAGAAACATCACCTAGAAAAGCATAATTATTCAATATCACTCRAAGAAACACCAYCTAGAWTCATTCAAATTAAGGTTTGAGCATRATTCCTATTAGTTACTRGTATTATTGAACTATGATTTTTTTGGGGTTAAATCATATTGGTCGTTAAAAGGGAATTTTAGAATCTCTTTTGGGCACTATATGAATTATGACTACAAATTTTCAAATATAAAAAACAGGTGGACCTAAGCTTACTCAATCCTGAACTTTCATGAATGAAGGTTGACTGTACATTTCTTTGCTGCAAGAATCTGTAAAAGCTGGTTTTAAAAACATGCAGTATCACTATTGGGTAAAGTCACCTTTCGATTGCCAYGTGTSAATGAGGCAAATGAATACAGAAGTAATCCAAGATATTCTTACCTTCGTCAGCAAGTGCTCCGTCACTCTGGCTAGGGGAGCACTTGCCAAGTGAAATTTCATTGAATTGAATTTGAAGTCACCGACTCTAAGTCTCTAACTAAAGGTGGAATCACCCAAAACCGTCAATATAAGCAATTCAGCATAGTTGGAGGCACTTTCTTCTAGAAATAGTACTTTGTAGTATTAGTGAGTGAAAATCATGAATATTCAAAGAAAAATAAATAAATTTTCGGATTCCGTGTGTAATTTCTATGATTTTTCAAAGTGCAGGCTTCTTAGACCACTGAAACTATCCCATAGGTGGACCTAAATCTGAAATTTATCAAACTCAATAGTCAAGCGAATCAAAGTTAAGTATGTGTCCTTCAAATGTGTGAACCAATCAAATTTTAGCATTCGAAGGACACATTAACCCCTAAAGGACCAACATGCATTTTTTGGCAACATAAAATTTTTGGGCAGGTACGTGTGACTAGAGATTTGCGTACTTTGGGCTGAAATTTTAACAGAATGTGGGGACGAGGAATATCTTTCATATGCACAAATTTCATGACATTCGGAAATATGAGTAAAAAATTATTGCATAATATGTTGTTTGTTTCTCAACTCAGGCAGTCCGGGCAGATCTCAAAAAATCACTTTTTTAAGAAATAAAAATTTGAAATTTGTTCTTTAGATTTATATGTACTCGAAAAGCTTTGAATCATTGCGTTTCAATAGTTGAGATGAAAGTTATGAGGCTTTTCAGTTTGCGGGCAGTTATGGAATCCGAACACCAAAAAAAACTTTGAAGTCCTTTTTTTACTGGAATTTCAATCTTTTTGAAAAAAAATAATGCTATTGGATGTAGATTGTTTATTAMAACAATTCAACCATTTGGATTGGAGTTTTTTAATTTTATAACTAATTTATTAACAATTTAGTATTTTGAATCATTCTCTACTTCTTTCTACTTACTATTTTATCCTATATGTTGTACAATTCCAAATGATCTGAAAATTTTCGTGTATGTAGCCAACTTGCCTTGAAGAATGAATCCAAAGAAGCACAACCATTTTGGACATTTTTTTGTAATGATATGACCTTGTGAAGTGCATCTGCCCGATTTTACGCAGGGCCAAAAAAAGGATTTTTGCCATTTCAAATGCTAATATCTTGCAATCTACATGGTGGAAATTTCTGAAATTTTTTCCACATATTCTCAAACTAGAGTACTACAAGATCCTACGGTCACATGTGTCAAAGAATGATATTTTTCAAAAATTTGGTACTTCTACTACAAAAGGCAGTTTTGAAGCATTTTTGGTGAGAACATAGTCAAGGAACTTTAGGGGTTAACCAATGAAAGTCTATGGACACAATTTGGTGGGTCTAAGGTACAAGAATCATGGGAATAGGTGCGCTAATGGGTGTTTCTACCTTACAGTAGTTGTTTCCATGAGTACAAGATCATTCCATCAAAAGGTTTCATTTTCACACTTCACATAATTTTACTTGTGTTGATTTTATGCACCATTGTTATAGGCAATACATTGAGGCCGCTTACTTAGCCCTTAGAGGAAATTGCAAGCCCAACATACATACATTTTGAAATTAAAACCTAATTTTTTAGATAGTTCTTAGTTAATGTTTGATGTTTTTAAATTTAATGAAGAAAATCTACCTCCAATCATCTATTTTTTATTCCATTTTAATTTTTTTGAATTGTTTAAATTGTAATTTTTGTTACTTAGACTTTGAAGATAGTGCCTTGAAAAATCAAAATACACCACTTTGATCTTTCTCTATCAAGCTTCTCTTGGTGTGAGCTTACTAGAGGAGTACATCAATAGCATTAGAGAAAAAATAAGGTCTCTAGAGGATAGCTTCACAGTAAGTATTTCTACGTCACTATTGGACCTATAGAATCTCACTTATTCTATAGTTGATTGTGTCTTAGAGCCAGGGCGGTTTGTGGCTATAGAGCAATGCAAAGGACTGATCACTATTTGAGTGAAGATGAATCCTATATCTTCAAGTTTGCTAGGAATTGAGTATTGTGGAGAATTCTTCACACAAACGAAGAGTGAAGAGTGGATGGGCCTCAAGCTCAAAGTCAGAGCAAGGGAGGAGGGAAAGAGGCCAAAAAGTCATTTTCAAGTGGCCCTAAGGTCATCTAGGGTATTGTGACGAGGAAATTGTTGGAGGTGGATGAAGTGCCACTTCAATCTTGATATGCACCATAGCATTGAGGTCTTCTACGGACATCAATTTGTTTGGGCATAATTCATCATTATTAAATTTTTGGAAATGTACTGCTATAGCATGTGACCAACACCTACACAACTTTGTCTTCTAACTTTATGTTAATTAGATGGAAAAATTCGGGGTTTTATTAACAGTCATAGGATTGAATGACTCTAAATATAGGTGGAGTAGCCAACAACATTTTGGGCATGCTTTAAGCCCTACCTAGCTACAATTTTCTATTTATTAGGCACATAACCTTGAAAAAACAAATCAAATTGATGCTTATCTTGAATTATTGATCAAGTCCAATTTCAAATGGTTTGCATTGGATTTGTCTATCCCTAAAAAATACATGCAAAGGTTGGATGGTGGCCCAATGCACTTCAACCACTAGCAATACACAAGGTACCCTCCATAGGTCAAGGAAGACAAATATTTGTTAATAGCAACAAAGAAGACATCACTAGGGGATGTCGAATCTCACAACAATTTCTCCAAAAATTGCAAGTTTTCCCTCATTGTATTTTGCTTACACTTGTTTTCACACAAATTGTGGTCTACTCACTTTCTCATCTCTAGAATTGTCACTCTTTTTGACATTTTAGTCATTTCAGTGAAAAAAAATATTGTGAATTTCAGGAGTACCTCAACTAAGTATTAGAATACATCCTATTTCAAGACTTTTGTGTCATAAAAAATGACCAAAACAAGACCCATTAAACATGAGCAAATAAGGACCCTTCCATAGGGCGAAGTGATCAAATAATATTACCCAGTCCATGCTCATTGCAATGAAGCGGCCAGCATTTCTGGAGAGTCCAACCGCTGATCAAGCCCTATTCAGAGCTGCATAACCTGCTCCCAATGCACGTTACACTCAAGAATGACGTGATAGAGATAACAGACCCACTGCCTGATCAAGGTAGTAACCCATGAAACATTTATCAATGGTGTCTTTTGAGCAGGTATTGGGATGAAGGTGAGCAAATTGAATACATTTGCCACACAGGCAACAAGGGTCCATGTGTCAAGTCAAAACCCTTGGCGTCTCTTGTACAGTACATGAGTATATACAYCTAGCCTCTTTGATATTACGCCAAGGCAACAATCCATTAAAAAGAAAAAAAAAAATCAATGTTAGCTCATGACTCAAACCGAGGCAACACAGGTCCCACCTTGCTCTACATTCGCCTGGATTTATTTGGAGGCTGATAATGGCCAGGGTACCCCACGTTTGTTTGCTCTTTTCTTCTCACCCCTTGCTGCTGTTGCTGTTGCTGTTGTTGCTGTTGTTGCTGCTGCTGCTGCTGAAGCGCTGTTGCGTTTCCTCTTTGGACATACATATTCCCGCCAGGGTTCATCCCATGCATTGCAACTGGTTGATTGACACCTAAGTTGTTTGGGTTCTGAACCCGGTGCTGTTGCATGCCCACGTTCATAGACTGATGCATCTGATTTGACATGTTCGAGGAGTTGGGCATCTGTGTAGGTGGGGCCGATGTGCCGTCGAAATCAGTCGAATAATCCACTGGGCGTTGAGGGTAAGGAACCACCTGACAACCACCAATGCCAACACATTTGTAAGTACGAAAAGAGTTGGAATGCAGACAAAAGAAGTGACAGAAACAAACAGGCATATCTATATTACGTAGATATGTCCCATTTCTACTGCAGATATGTCTCCCACGTGAATCTCCAAATCTGCTACTAAATGTCCCGTGCTGGGAATGGAGGATCAGAAGAGCAATGTCAGAACATAGAAAGTCCGTTAAGAAAGAAAACCAATCGAAGTTCTCACGGGTTGAGAAAGAGTCGAACTTCCGCCGATGTTGACGACGATGGTGATTCTGAGAATCCACGAGGAAGTTGTACACTTGAATCAATTGAAGCATCATGCTTACAGTATGTCAAAAGAAGGCGTCTCTGACTTCCTGTAAGGTCACTAAGGTAGTCTGCTCTTAAAGCGACCATTTAAGAGCTAATTACGTTTTCAGGGAAGCTAAACTCTTTGAAACAATTTTCAGTAAATTTTCAATGTAAGAAAAAAGGAATTGGCATCTAACCCAAGTTGTTCCATATTTTTTGGACCTTCAAGGAATTAGTTACATATTTTTGAAGTTGTAATGCAATGGTCACTAAAAGCAACCACCTCCTGAAATGTACACTATTGTTACATTGAAGAAAGCAAAATGTACCTTTGTACCATGATCACTTTTAGAGCATGGGTGCTTTAAGAACAAATTACCTTACATCTAATAATTGCTTCCTATAAGGACTTGAGCATTGTTCCTATTATTAAATTGGGTAATTCTTTGTTGAATCTTGTTGAAAGTCAATTGAGGAATCTAGATTGTTATGTAGTTTTTGGACACAAAATGAATTAATCTTTTAATTTTTAAAGTGCTGAAATAGGTTTACTAGAAAGAGTCCCTAGACTCTTATGAAAAAATAGAGGGAAAAAATAGAAGGAGTATATTTTAGGCGGCAAGAATATGTTGGGATTGATTTTAGAACATGTCATAGTTACATCTAGTTACCTAAGGTAAAGGAATCTTTAGTGGTTTGTTAAAAGTTCATCTTAGAAAAATCCAATCTGTACGATTTGGACAGTGAATGGCTTGTGTGCCCCACTTATTGAGTCTTAGTCTTAATTTGTAAAAATGATATCAATTTTGTTGTATCAAAGTGAATATTTTAGTTGAACCAAAAATTTATTGTTTTTTATTGTCCCAAAAACATTAGATGGTGGGATTGAAAGCAAAACCAATAGGGGATGTTCTACCAACCCCTACAAGCATTCAAATAAGCATTTGGAGCATGGTTTTCATTATTAAACTATCTAAATTTTTTGTTGGGATTTGATGTTCTTTTCACGTGTATTTTCTAGAAAACATATGAATGAAAGAAAAATTTCAAAGTGTTGAAAATAAATGTACTCAAAATTGAACCTAGGCTCTCATATAGTGAAAGGGCTTACATTTTAGGCAAAAATTTGATTGGAGCAATTTTTGCAAGCAAGTACCAATTAGGTTCACTCACCTTATTTGTAACACTTGCTTCAAAAGTCGAGACAAAAAACTCCAATTTTTTCATCTTGGTAAAAAATTGAGAAAAATTGCCTATAGTTAGAATCCCTCATTCCAAGTGTCAATTTAAAATTTCTAAATTTGATCATCTAAGGTAAATAATTATTTTTTGCATTTCCTTTCAAGGTTCAAAGAATTGTAAGCTTTTCAAATTAGTATCACTTGTATTGTAAGGTAGCACCTACATCATTCATATGTGAAAAAATAATTTATTCCCTAATCTAGAAAAAATGAAGACCTTTTGAAACAAAAAGGTGGTTCAAACCACAAGACAACAGCACGGACATTACTCCAAATCGTTGGTATCTAAGATGTGATTCTAGGGTGCATTGATTTGTTTCTTCGGTACATAACATTGTTGACCTTTGGGGGTAGGGGGAAGGGGGTAGGGGTCCCTATTGCTTCCCCCCAAAGCGGGAGGCCCCCAAGCATGAGAACTTACAAGGTTCTCACAAAATTACAACTTTTTAGGCGGGCATGTACAATAATGTTATGCACATCATTAATAAATTGTAAGATCTATACCCAACCCACCCACCTTGTTTGTCGATTTTGAGTTCCCTGAGATGGACCACCTTACAACTTGCTATTTGCACACATCCATCCAACCCAGGCAAACTAAAGTTACCTTGCAAAGCCAACTGGATGCCTAGGATTATAACTTTATACTGTCCTAGGCATCTAGGGGGAATTATCCCTTGTGTGTCAGGGAACTGACAGGCCCAATGAACAATGTTATGTATATATTACAAAATGAACTTATAATTACATGGTTATAACTTTTTTTTAGGAGAATAGCATTTTACCAAAGATATTTGTAAAGAATCTTTAACATGAAAAACATTAATACACATCAATGGAAAAAAATATTCCACCATATGTAAGCTTGTTTTGTAATACACAATAATCAAACAAATTGGTATAGGAAGAGCCAAAGAGCTCCAACCTTATGTCAAGGCTGGCATAAATTGAAACTTTGTTCATCTAGTGTCCCACCTTAGATCTTGAGAAGAATGAAGAGTGACACCAAGAATACTCATACTTTTAGTAAAGGAAAAATTCTACACAACCTAAGGTGGAAACACCCCAAAACATCCATATTCTCATTCTTGTACTATAGACTGTTACTAAATGTGTGCCTAGACTTTGGTTAAAGTGTCCTCCAAATGCTTAACTCTTATTTGCCAACACATTTGAAGGACACATACTTAACTTTGATTTGTTGACTATTGATTTTCTTCAATTTGAGATTTGGGTCCACCTATGTGACAATTTCATTGGTCTAGGGAGCCGGCACTTTGAAAAATCATAGAAATTACATATCGCATCCAAAAAATCTAATTAATTTTTTTTAATATTCATGAGATTCACTTGCCTGCACAATATTAATTTTTGAAAAATGTGCCTCCAACTATATTGAAATGCTTGTATTAACACCTTACATGTAGAGGAATCCTAATTTGTAGGTTGAAATATTGATAATGAAGTACATAATGAAGTACATATTGATTAGATTGTACATATTTATAAGGTGTTGAAATTAGTAGGAAGAGGAAGTTATTTTTTTGTCAATCCAAGTTATAAGCCACGGAAACTCATTGTAATGCTAAAGTGTCTCCATTTTGAACATCAAATTGCTCTCAAACATTCAAGAACAAATTGGATTGACAAGAAAATTTTACCACAATAACTAGACCTTGAAAGGAACAAAACCCAACAAATTTGATTGAAAACAAACATCTGATGAAAAAGTTACAAGCTCCCCAAAAGTTGCAGCCATCAAACTGCAATGTGGTGAACTCAAATTGAACGTGTGAACTTCAAATGGCTCTCAAAAACTCAGTACATCTTGTAATGATCTGAAAATTTTACCACGACAACTAGACTAATATGCACAACTTCTCCAACAATTTTTATTGAATTTGGACATCAGATGCATAAATTACAGCACCTTGAATTTGACTGCCAGAATATGTGAGGACACTTTTCATCCCCTCCGATGAGGGGAGGTTAAGCCTAGACTTGTCGAAGAAATTAAGATAAAGACCCCCAACTACATAGTTAGTGTAACACCGTGTGAAATTGAAGCAAAACGACTTGATTCATGCGGAGACTTAAATGAGACATTGTCAAATGACGGCAAAAATAATTCTTACATTGAGTTGAGTCAAGTAAATTCCTGCCCACGCTAATCACACTCCGCAATGCAATCTCCATTTCGTTCGTTCACAGTTCTCACAGGTAGAGTCTGGTTCAAAACTACTTGCCGAAACAAGGATGAAAGAATGAAAGAATGTACAGCAACCATCCCTGAACGCCTACTATCTACTCGATTGCCAGAAACACAATAGTCCCAACAACCTCTACCAGTGGACCAATACATAACGAAAAACAACTTCAATCTAAATTCTTCTAGAGTTCTCAGCTTTGCGATCCCGTTCATATAGCCTATACAGAAATGATGATTTTGACATCTGTGGCTCCCTCTCCAGGAGGGCTATAACATCCTTCATTGCTATTGAACGGGGTAGCCTTCCTCCCTGTGCTGCTCCTATCCTTCTAACACCGCTGTTCCTTCCTGTTCCTGGTCCAGGCCCTGCATGTTGTACCAAAATACTTCCATATTAGACCTGCAGATCTTATTAATGCACAGTTCCACAACAGAACAACACGAAGGAGTAGCATTGATACAGTATTGCTAACATGAACGAACCAGAAATGGCAACTAGGCAGCACTGGTCATACTTCCCTCCCCGACATTGTCCGGAAATGAATTCCTCAAAAAGAAGCCAGGAACATGGGCCACACTAAACATACGCCTTGCCAGTACATCAAAAAACCAGAATCAAAATGCACAACTGACCTAGAAAAGAAATCAATCAAACAATTGCGTCACTGAAACCCAGCTGTACCTGATGGTCTGCCAGCGACTGCAGATCCAGGAGGCCCATCGCCATCTGTATCCATTCGTCCAGATCCTGAAGACTTTCCTGCTTCACCATTCTCCTGCCTTCGCTCTTGCTCCCGGCTGCCTGTCGTTTCACCCACATTCCCTATCCTCGCAGAGTCGGTCGCTGTATTCACAAGACCCACACAAATCAGCCGTGAAACCAATCTCAAGATACCATTCCACCGATCAAACAACGTCATCCGTCCCACAACACCGCTCAGCACTTAGCCTCAGTGAAATTGACACTAAACAAAGCATGAAGCAAAAGATTTGATCTACGTCAAATGCCAACCTGTGTCTCCACCCTGCCGTTTTGCAAGCCCCTGAGCTGCCATCATTTGCCATTTTGACAGCATATCGGTTGCTCCAACCGCAGCTCTTGCAGCCACGTTTGCTGCCTTCGCCCTCATTTTGTCATCTTCTTCTTGTTGGGCCTTTGAGAAACAAGCAACCCCCAACATCAACCACCGCAGAGACCAAACAAGTCCGTATATCCACCAACAATCAACTTTATTCTTCATATGAAAAACAAGCACTGCATTATTTATACTTTTTCTAACCCAACCGTGTAAGAAAAACGAGGGTAACCACAAAAGACCACCCCGCCAGAACTATCAAGTTGATTTTCTTGGTCGGCAAAACTGAAATTTGGCCACAACAGACAAATTCGGCCACGACATTACCTTCTGGGCCTTCAGTCTCAAATCTTCATTGTCGCCATCAGTAAGAGCCCCTTTATCCTTCTTCTGAGACCAGCATGCAAACCATGCCAGCTGTTAACAAAAAAACTCCCTCTCCAATGGATACAACCCGTACCAGTGCAAGCATGAAAGCTCATAGAACATTGCAACAAATTGCCATGAAGGACATGAAAAAACAGTCTAAAATTAGAGCAATAAGCGTGAGCTCATCCACAACCAGGAACTCACCCAAGGCAACTACTCGTCTTAGAAGAACCACCAACTAGTTAGAAACACCTGTCAGAGAAGTTAAAATTCCTAGGACAATTCCTGGCTCACCTCATTCAGTTTGCGCAACCGTTCATTCTCATCTGCTTGCTTCTTCTCCATGGCCTCCTTGGCTCTTCTCTTCATCAACAAAACTTGCCTCCTAGGGTCGTAATTTACATATACATTATGTGCGTCTTTTTCCACATCACAACGCTGCATAAATCATCAATTTCTCTACGTCAATACACGGTCTACCTTGTTCCGAAATTAACACATTTTCGCATCCAAAGTACTTCCATAAAAGAAATTACTTAACTAATCCTTCTTCACACATCCAGATATGGTATGACACCCAGTTCAAAACTAGCTTAGTCCCCACCAGAAGCCTAGCTGAACCAAGTACCGCTTGAATCATCGTCAACAGATACCACATCAGGATAAAATATATAAGAAAAACCAGACATACCTGTTTTGAATACTTTATCAACTTATATAGCATAGACCTCAGTCGCTCCTCAGCAGCCTGCAAACCCAAACCGTCAATTCCTCGGTAAACAAGCTTCCACATGTGCCATGCACAGACTTTCAAACCATTCACTTCGCAATATTGCCGACGACCATTCTAAAATTGAATTTGTTTTCAATCCCTAAATTTCAAAAATTGTTCAGATACAAGTAATCCCACATGCGCTGATAAGGAGCGCGTACCATGGACAGACATCTCTCCACGTCTTCACTCACGCTCCTCAACCCACCTATCGCAGCTGCAACCATTTGTTCAAAACCATATGACATTAGTGCGCATCCATCACACCTCCCGGATGACAAGTTGCATACAAATCAACTCAATACTGCTCCACTCAACACACCCGATATCGCTCCCAACCCTGTCCCAACACCGACTTCAAGATCTTCAGGTCTCAAATCGACATTGATGATAGAAAGCATCATAAGGCCAGGTTGAAAAAGACCGATTTCAAGATGAACATCATGAAAAGTCCCCAAATAATAAACCCTACAGAATCCTCRCACTCCTTCACAGTTTTTGAAGGATTTCATCACCTCCAGAATGACAGAAGTACCCAAAGGGCACAATGWGTAGACACGCCCTCCACAAATTCTCTATCCTCCAWAYAAACAATAAAGMGGTRATCCARAAACATCATCTARGCCAACTTCTTGTCTCATAAGGAAGAGCGTACCAACAGCCTGAGCTTTTGCACGTAATGGACCCCTCTCCAGAAACAACCGCTCCTCCTCTTCCTGAACAAATTTTCGCATTGCTTCTGTCGTTCGGCTTTCCTCTTTYGGACCAGCCAGCAATTGCTCTTCCTCTTCCTAAAATGTAAACACTAGATGTCAACAAACACCATTCACAACCCCCACGCAAACCACACGACCAGCAGTATCATGCAGGTAATAAAACAGCATTTTGCAAGGAAAAAGCCCAGTCAAACACCATCTCACCTAGTTCTGCAGATCTACACTATCTCGTTAACACTGCACCACTCGAACAGTGGAAGAAACTTAGAATGAAGCAACTGCCAAACATTCGGAGATGTCAATCCCTCCAAATCCCATCAGGAGGAGCTCATCGAGTTAGGGTTCCAACGTACCCTTAAATTGACTCCACTGACAGCCGTTACATCATTCAGCGCGTCGATGCTCTGGTCAGCGTCTGTCCCTTGCGTCTTCTGCTTCTTACTGCAGCACCACCCAACATATCAGCACAACTGTTCTCGATATACTGACTCAACAAAGTGCACATAATATGTCCGATGGCCCTATCCAGAACAATTGAAGTGAGGACGACCGTGTATCTTAATTCAATTAGGAGCTTTATGGTTAATCTGGCCAATAGTGACAAAGTGTCCACTTATGGATAGTTCAATTATAGATTAAAAGTCATAACTCCAGTAAATTTATCCATCTGAGTCCTTTAAGTGGGGCCCTTCCCTTTTGCTTCCAACAGGTTGTTCATCTTCGACAAATATAACTTMATTCGTAAATTTATAGCTATTACTCATGGAATAGTTCCCTTGTAGTTTAGAACCGAAACCATCTTCCGAAGCCCCTGTGATTGGCCGAATATATATTCAAGACAGACAATACCTCCCGAGTCCCGACTAATCCAAACCCCTCTGTTTATGACTATCACCCTATCCTCAATTGGCCAGTGCCAAAAAATAAACAATTAAGAGCATAACCAAAGAGTATAATTACCAAACACAACACCAAGTAGCACAGAAAAAGGAAAACCATTTAATGAATCTAACGAAGGTAGGTAGCAAAATTAGCGACTCCGCCCCTAACATCATCCGCTCTAATCCAAAGGGGTCTCTGTAACCACATCAACATCAGAGCAGGTCCAAACCTAACACCCACTTTATATCCACTACAAAGGTATAAAATACAGCAGAGATGAACCCAGAGTTAATACACGACATAGTTTCCACACCTCTTCGACTCTGTCTATAWGAAACAAAAAAACACTTGCCGAACAGCCTGCTTGTTACCTGGCCGGTTGGGCAGCCGCAGGCATGGCTTCGCCTGGCTTTTTCTGCCCCACAGCAACAGCTGGTTTCTTAAGAGGTGTTTTCACACCACCACTGGGCATCTGGGCTCCAGCAAGAGCAGGAACTCCACCCCCACTACTTGTAGCATCCTTGGTAATTGATGTCGTTCCTGTACTAAAATTCATTGCAGGACTTCGTGACTCAGACGCAAGAACGTAAGGTGGTCCCTGCACATCGTCAGCAGTAGTCATCCAGTCAACCCATGTCCTTGATCTCAGCGCTTGATAAACAAGAATTGGTAYAAGTGGATAGAGARACCGAATTGTATTCAAATGCGAGCAATTATGACCAAAGAAGCAAGATAAAAAACAACGACCAACTCCGGCTTTCACTGTATGGTAGAACCAACCAGGGATCCATACTCAACCTGTAGGTGTAGCTATTTCCAAAAAAGGTTGAAACAGATTTCCAACCAAAGTTAGAATGTGCATTCTACTACTTTTCTAGATTGTCCCAAAGTAGTGAGCGGGAAGTAGTTATTGAATGGTCTGAATTAGAAGACTTAGAAGACTGTATATATTGGTAATGGGTTCAGGCCAACTTTTGGCTTCCTTGGCAAGTGAACGTGATCGATACAAAGTACCTGTCTGACGGGGCCACCAGCCTGGGGCGTATTGCTCCCGGCGGCTGTGCCTACGCCCGCACCTGGATGCGAAGGATTTGGAAAACCAGGCAGACCTGGATACCGGGACATTGGACTCGCTGCTAGTGCAGTGGTCGCTTGGCTCTTCTCAACACCTGCAGCGGCTACACTGGGGTCTTTCGCCACTGTCGCAGTTGCCTGAGGCCCTGCTACCTCAGGAAGTTCCACTTGGCCAGGAGCTTTAATGCCCACCTGACCAGCGAAAGCAAAGGACGATTAGACGCGAAGCCAAAAGCTAAATGAATCGACTAACTACGGAAACAATTCCAACCTAGACAATCCCATGACTCGAAGTCTTAAGCAGGACACAAGATGGGACGCTGCACCCAGTGCAAATAAAGGCAAATATGAGAAATGACGTAAAAGTAGGAGAAAAAAGTAASAGTAAAAGACGCTAGACCAGAATGTAAGAACTGCGCATCAGCTGAAAGTACTAAGTAAATGCAAATGTAACTAGAATAATTAGGAGTCAATGCGATACTACCTGACCCAGTTGTGTGGTAGTCACTGGAACTCTCTGTGAAGCGACTCCTGGATGCTGCTCCAATTGTGGCTCCTGCTTGATCGCAGGAACAGTCTGCACTCCCTGCTGCTTGCTCTCGAGCAGCTTCGGGTGTGGCTGCGGTACTGCCACCGGCATCGACARAGACTGTGCTACTTGACCCGGTGATTGAGTATGAGTGTTGACAACGCTAGAACTTCCTTGCTGCTGTCTCCTCAATCTGTCATCTTCTTGAATTTTCTTCATCCTTTCTTCCTCAGCTTTCTTCATCCTTTCTTCCTCAGCTTTCTTCTGTTCCTTCTTCAGCTTTTGTTTTGCATACTTCGTCATGGGTTTCTGATCTGACTGCTGACTAGAATCAGACATTGTTGCTGAGAATCCAGGCCGCACCTGACCACCCTGTACTAACCCACTGAACTGCATCGGAGCAGGCGCTTTTGGAACCTGCAGACAGCAGCTGCTTACTCCCGTCAGAAGAGTCTCACAACGACACCTAGTCATCACTTTACAATCTGTGATACATGGAATCTAAGGATGTACAATCCTAGCAGAGAGTTCTCAGTACCGGGACAATTTASCAGGCTCACCGAACGTGACGCCGCCAATGATGTCCTAGGAACAGACCATACCAACAAATCCAACACATAACAGAATAGAAGCCATCACATTCACATTATCAGGCACGATCATCCCATACCTGTGCAGAGAGCCCTGAATGCACTTGTACACCAGCAGTGTGAGGTGTTGAAGGTCGAGCTTGGAAACTACCGAAAGGACTTGCCGCTGGCACTTGGAGAGGCCTTCCTGCCTGGGCTGGCCCMACTGCCTTGTCCACCTCGTTCTTTACTTGTTGTAAAATGGGTGGTGAAAGACTTGATACTCCTTGACTTGACGCATCTCCCCCATGATTTTGTCTCACCAAGGTCGTAGATTGAGATATGGCGGCGACCTTTGCTGGACCAGATTGAGATGACCCTTGGGGTTGAGCTTCCATTTTAGACTGCTCGGGCCCTGTCAGACCAATCCCTGCATGACTTGAAATCTGTCCCTGATTCTCACACATGAGACACACTTTAGCACTACAACAACTTCCAATCATCTTCGCAGATGGTGGAAGCATACCTACTAATGCCTATGAAGCTCATGCACTGACTGAGATATCCTTCAAATTGACATTATCATTCTGAACAAAGCCATCCAACGCCACCATATGAGCGAGCCTCTATGTACCTGCTGCTGCTGAACTTGCTGTTGCTGCTGTTGTAGAGATTGAGCCTGCACAGACATGGCGGATGACACAGCAGGAGTCTGCTCAGCCCCTGCTTGTGTACTTTGGGACTCAGGAACATGCATAGTAGTTGCTGTCTGACTGTTTGGGCCAGCAGGGGTAGCCGCTTGGCTAGAACTTCCTGATGGTGGCGTTCCAGAAACTTGAGAAGAGTTACTCGATTGCTGTTGATTTACTGCTTGATGAGACCCTTTTTGTTGTTGCTGCAGCACAGATCCAGTGCCACAACTTCAGGTCTCAAGGTCATTGACACGACAATCTGCATCAACGCCCCAAATGAGATGCCTTGACTAATATTGTTCGGTCGTCTCTGGGCTTGCACCCCCACACCTGGTGCTGCCTGCTGCACTCCTGCCTGCTGCTGGTGCTGCTGGTGCTGCTGCCGTAGTTGTTGCTGCTGCTGCAATTGCTGCTGTTGTTGGCGATACAAGAGCTGCTGACGGTAAACAGCCTGCTGCTGTGGCGTCAGCTTCTGCCACTGGGCTTGCGTGATCTGTACCGGCGTTGCGTGCGATGTCGGGGTGGCTGCCGTGGTGGTCGCATTCCCTGATATAAAGGGAGAACATCAATAGCCTTAATGATCTTTCATCCATGCCAGTAAGCCACCTTGAGAGTCGCGCCCACCGATCCTCCGAAACTTCTCAAAACACAACCCGCAGTTCAACTACACACGCAGAAGCCATCACACAAAAGCTATCAAGCCAGATAAACTCAGCAATGTCAACTGGTGATGGCATAAAACCTGTGGCTGGAGGAACGAACGATTGAGTTGGGGCTTGAGGAGGAGTCGGAGACGCTATGGGCTTCAGGCTGCCGTTGCCTGCCCGTGCGAGACCATAAGCAGCGGCAGCAGCTCGAGAGCCTCCGCTACCCAAGTCCCCTTTCAATCTCTCCGTGTAGGCATCCACGGCGGCTCCTGACACAGGCGGTCCGCTCTCATCCTCCTAAGCAACCACAATCACAATGAGTAGATAACATATCAGTATTTTGTGTTGAAGACGAACGTTCATCTCAACTCGAAACAGTCTGCCTCGCACAAAATCCACACTAGAAATTCACCACTGATCGTATTGAGTCTCTAGCAGTACATTATATAGCACATCGTGTCCTCCCAAAGCAGTGACAGAATTCGTTATCCCAGGCTTGTAAGACAATTACGACCACATCCTGCAGAATTCTCTGGAAAAACAGCTGGGAGCGACGGACATAACAATGGTCCTGGCTCGAATGGAATACAAAGCCGAAACGCCGCTTCGATCAAAGAAACAACTATCAAATCCGCTCAAGTGGGGAAAAGAAACTCCCAAATTAAATTGCAAAACTCATAAATCTGTTATGGCTCGTAAAGCCTAATCACATTTGACATTAGAAAATCACAGCGCTATTTCCAAGACGCAGTAAATAAAGCACCTCAATCTCTAAACCCTAAAAAAACCCCGCAATTAAGAGACTGCCAATGGAGCAACAATTATCACAAGGCTCGATATTCAGGCTTGGAATTTCGACAATTCGAGGCCCAAGAGAAGAACGATTTGCCATTCCGTAAAGATCAACTACCTCGACGTGTCGCAGCTTCGCCTCGATTGAGTTACCACAACCCCTACAACCCAATGCCGAACAGGTTGTCGCACGGTAATTGAACCTGCAGTGCCTACCATCCGCTAGTTCGATCAAATGCACGTTCCATGAGAAAGAAAATTCTGTCACCTCAAACTGTAAGGTCAATGATTTTTGGAAAGAATAGAAGCGTCAAACAACCAAATCGCACTAAACACGAAGTCGGCTTCTCGGGTGGTACCAATTGCTATCTAGCTACCGTCCAAACGTAGCTAGCAAGTCAAAACCTCCACGAAAAAACCCAGATTACCTTCTACGCACAATTTCTAGTGCTACTACGCGAACAAACTCCAACTGTAACCATACCAACGCCACCATCAGGGCCTACCGCACTCTGCACAAAAACCAATTCCAAGTAAAATGGTCCAACGCCTCCACCCAATAGTATTTGAATGCACTCAATCCCACACTACTGCAAACGGTGGGAGCAAAGATAACGGGGAAAAAAAGCAACAATTATCACAAGGCTCGATATTCAGGCTTGGAATTCGAGACGAAGAGTCAAACAACGGAACATGAAGCCAACTTCTCGGGGCGAACAAGTAACCAGAAGTTCCTTAGCTACTCTGAACCGACCGTCCAGAACTAAACTCCAATTCGAAACCTCCATGAAACAGTCCAAGTTATCCCTCTTGCATATAAAGTTTTAGGGCAAATGCACAAACGAAATCCAACTGTAATCAAACCAACAACACCGTTCAGCGCACCGTCTCCCCGCACAGAACCAATTCCCAATGCAATGGTCCCACGCCTCCACCTGATTGTGATCGAATGCACTCAATCCCGCACTGTTGCACCCGAGGCGAGCAAAGAGAATGGGCGAAAAAGCGAAGGTTCGAGACGAAGCGTCAATCAACGAAACATGAAGCCAGCTTCTCGGGGAGCAAACAAGTAACCAGATGCTCCTTAGCTACTCTGGACCGACCGTCCAGAACTAGACTGCAATTCAAACCCTCCACGAAGCAATCCCTCTTCCAAATACAGTTTTAGGGCAAATACACAAACGAAATCCGCCCGTAATCCTACCAACGGCACCGTTAAGGGCACCGCACTCCGCACGGAGCCAATTCCAATGCATTGATCCAACGCCTCCACCCGATTGTGATCGAATGCACTGAATCCCGCACTGCTGCACCAAAGGGAATGGGGAAAAAGCGGAGGCTCCRGACAGAGGAAAGGTCTGACGCGAGAGCATGGAGTCTCAAGCAGAGCAGAGGAGAAACATTTACCTCATCGTCTTCAAGCAGCTTGATGAGGCCGGGATCCATGGCATGGCCCGGTAGCGGACAGCAGGAGCGGCGATGGCGTGGGCAAGATGWGGCCGAATTCGGTGTGCGGGGAGATGTGTGTGAGGAGGGCTCGGGCGGAGCATACACGAACCAAGAGCTCCAAACCCTAAACCCCGTGCCTGCCTCACGCATATGCACCTGCTGCCCTGCCTCGCCTTAAGAATGTCGGACGTTCATCTGCTCTTCAAAGCTGCGGTAGCGACGTCGGGCGGCGGCAGGCGGCAGGCGGCGGCAGGCGGCAGGCGACGGCAGGCGGCAGGCGACGGCCGTCAGGTACTAACACTATTTTTTATTCTCTCATGTCACAGTGGCATTCTTCTTAAAAATAAAATAAAAGTCCCCTTGTCATTGTCATATCACATTCATACAGTGTTTTTGTTGATCAACTTCAATACTGCACCAGTGGATGTGACTTTTACATGAATTTCATCTGATTTGACATTTTAGGAGCTTTTTAAAACTTACAACTTCAAAAATGTTGTAGTTTATCCTCAACATTGTGGAGAAAGGTAGCATATTGAAAATTGGAGAATGTACATTTTTCTTGCTATAATCTTACAACTCCTATGCAATTTTGCACTCAAAATTGATGTGCATACTAATAAGCAAGCTCTTTAACATCTACACRATTAGATTCTAAAAGAAAACAATTTGCTTCATCRGAGATAACTACAAGCCAATGCTCTTTTTTCATAGTCAAAACATGCTTGGAAAGGCTTGGGCATTTAGGGATTAAGACATGTTTTTTACTAGTGAATTAGTGAATGTACAATACAAATTGTCAAAATTCACTTTGAAGGCATCTTTTGCCATATGCTTTTTTACCATTTTCTTGTGTAAAGAGGTCAATAATACCTCAATGCTCAAGGAAATTTCCATCACCATCTGTTATAAMCATTTTCWTTGAATCTAAATCAAAATTGGATAAATYACACTCTTTCATTCAAAATTCTGCATTTGAAATCATTCACAAGCCATAATATTTTTTGGCTCTAAATGTGTTTAATCCTTCAATGTTCAGAGCACTATATTTTAACTAATCCCAAAGTACAATTTCTACCACTTGMGTTTGGGAGGAATCACAACATGGTATTGTTGTATGCAATTTAATTACATTGAGTTGTCTTCTGCCTAATTAGAGGTTTAGGTCCCATTCTTGCACAAAGAGGGAATCAAATTCATTTTTGCATCACTCTTGGCAGTTGGCACCACTTGAGATATTAATGCTTGATCCCCACAAGTGGTTCAAATTTGAGTTTGATGCCTCAAAAGCAATGAAGCCATATCATATATCATAAGAGTTTAATTTTTGATTTTTTTTTGTGTAGATAAGGTTTAAATTCTTCATGGTAGATGAAACTACTTAGTAGTATATTTTTTTCTTTGGTTTGAATATTTTGGCTCTTTTCATGAACATCAATGAGAATCCTAGATAATTCACCTTACCAATCATAAATTTACTCCACCCAAATAAGCGGAAAACACATCTTCAATTGTTCAAAAGTTTACATGTATAGCATTTTTTTTTGAAACACTCTACTAAAAATATAAGATCTAAGGAATATTAAGACATTGAAACACTATTAAGTACACATGGGGTTGGAACAAGTGAAGTTGTGATAATAATGAAGATGACAAAATGAACTCTTATGATATATGGTATGGCCATGGAGTCGTGGCACAAAAGATTGTTGACATAGAACCCCCCCAATTTGCCATTTTTGTGCTTATTGCACTGCTTTGCGGCTCTTATCAAGGAATGTATTCCTTATATATCAAATGATATCATGGCATGTACAACATAGCAATCATGTTTTGCAGTTGACTGCTTTACGGTTGACAACATGTTATTATGAAGTAGTGCGTGTAACTACATATGATATATCGTATATCGGTTTTGTGAAAATTATGGGTTGTGAATTACGATCTTGTTGCTAGTTGTATAGCAAGACCCTCCATCTTATAACATGCACTAGCCTGTTGGTGGTAACAGTGCGGGTCTAGTGCACCTACAAGTGCTGCATCCATGATTAAAGAGGTTCGCAGGTACGTAATTCATTTGTTATAATTCTTGGTCTGCATATATTCCAACACTACTATTAACTTGTAGTTTCTACAAATTATATATTAATTTCTTAGTATATCAAAGGTCTGAATAAAACCTACGATTAGTCAAGGAATCAACGATAGACGTTTCTGCATGTCTTGATGTTCTGTGTTACATTGACTTTTGATTATCTACTTGCGTATATGCTCGTGTATATGTTACGAGTGTGGGAATTTCCAGTTGAAAGTAATGCTATTCAGCTTGAAATCTTTTTCAAACATAATTGTCCTCGTACTTTGTTCTTKTGCACCCACAACATTTAGCTCACCGGTGAGGGTGGTTGCAGGGTGTTGAAGCCAGGAGGTGTTTATATGCTTGTAAGTATTTTTTGCATTGCTAARCTTTTAAKCAGACAACATGTGTGTAAGTCCGTCTCTTTTGTACCAGAGACTTGCCAATGGTAGTCATGCACCAAGGTGCTTCTGCAGGTCCATTGTGTATATATCTTTAACTTCGGTACATTTGCTTAGTTTCTTACATTCTTATATTGAGCAGATTACATACGGTGACCCACGGGTTCGACTCACTCATTTGAAGAACGAGGAAGCTCCTTGGGAAATCAAACTGCATGTAATACGTACGTTTTGCATCTTCTCTTGAATTTCTAATGCGCTCTTCTTTTGTTCTGTCCAGCATGATTGAATCTAATTAGGCCACTTTCTACTAGGCAATGTTTGAAGGATCTGTAATCAAGACGCCAGATCTCTGGTTTTTTGATATCTCACCATTTGGTGACCGTGAACTTTTTGAGGTTTTATGTTTTTGGGTGGGTACGATTGGACATTATGATTTTTAGAACCACAAGATAGTCTTAGAAGAGCTGGTTTTCACATCTCTGGRTGTTTTGATCTTATACCAGATATTGGCAAGCATTTGATTTTCACTTCGCTTAGCTGAGTTAATGAATCATGATTTATGTCGCTGCAGCAAGACTTGGCTCCAAGAGGGCAAATGAGGGTACATCCCGGCCCATTAGTGAGCCTGTCCTCCTTGGAGATGACATGACAAATGGACCGACATTCAACCTTGGTGCGACGACCAAATTCAAGGTGAATCGGTCAAGGGACAACCCCAATTGAGGATCGACCGACAGCAAAAACCATTGACGTACATACCAAGCAGGAGGGGCGCCACCAGAAACAGAGTCACGACAGTCCAACACTGCTTCATCATAGCTGCAATCCGAGTTCTCCACCTGCCGATGGACAAACAATCCCAAGCTCGCAATACCCCGGCCAACCTAGAAAGCAAAGTACAAAGCACCCACCGTCAAAGCTCCCATTCTTTCAGATGCTTACACCGCTTCTTTCAGATACACCTTCCCCTCCCACGTCCGAAAGCGCAAAAGCACCTCCAGCTGCTGCACAAATGAATGAACGAACCCCCGTTCCGCCAAATCAATCAATTGCCGCGCGCGCGCGCTGTCGAGAGCAATGTTCAATACCTTCTAGACACGAAGTACGAAAGCTAAATCGCGCGCGGATCAACAGTACCTAGCTTACTCACAGCCGGAATCTCCCAACTAACATGATCGAGAGAGATGACGGAGATGAGATCCGGTGCGGCGTAGCTAGCTAGCTAGCCAAGTGAAGACAAGAAGAAGGCCATGTGTGTGATGAGATTTATGTTGTATAATGGAGTACAGGACAGACGTGCTGGTGGAAATTTTTGGGTGCCCGAGAAGGCGAGAACTTCTTCTGTTGCAGGAACTTCTGTTGACAGCAGGCTTGCGGAGAACAGGTCCGCCTCGGATCCTCCTTGGAAGGGCGCAGCAGGGCTGGCCTGCCTGGCTGCTGGCGGGTGATGGGGAAGATGCACGAGCCAGGATCTGCTCCCTTGTACTGCCCTGCGTCCTCCATCTGGACTCATCTCCGCCTTCGATTCTCTCCCTCCACCTGTTCATGCTGTAAAACCCTTTGCAAAAACCCTTGCCTGCCTGTCTTTTGCAGTCCAAGACGGGACGGGGAGCAAAGGCACGGCTTTTGCTTGACGATGGACGCGGTGTCATTCCGACATCACAAAAATCGGGTTCCGAGATGCCCGAGACCCCGAGTTGGTGGTGCTGCTCCTGGAGCTCTGGCTGTCAGGGCTAGCCGTTAGCCACCAAATCTAGTAAGCAGCCGAACCTAGGCTCCTCCACCGGGCCAGAAAGAGCAATTACCGGTACTCCAGAAAATAATCAGTTTTTGGAGCAGTTAATTACTGCAAACTAGATGAGTTACTGATCATGTTATACTTTACAGAAATTGTTGATTTTGCCATATCTCATAAGTATTCAGCACTGACTTCACACTACAGTACTGAAACCCATTTGATTTTACTGCACCTAAATCTTAACTGTACTAACAATTGTGATGTATTTTCGAAGTCACACATTGGTAGCCCCATGGCCGAAGCAACTGAAATTATGCACTTTCTGGAGCACCGGTCGGTCGCACTTGGCTGGGTCGAACTACAAATATGCAACAGGTGTAAGTTAATGAGAGAATCTAGTGTTGTGTGTAAAAGCTAATTAATTGATTGATTGATTGATTTGGTGAAATTCAGGTAAAATTTTACCGCTGTTCAGTGTGCAACTGAAATGTTGAGAAGAGTATTGGAAGAGTCAGTACTGACAGTCAAAATGAAGGTTAAAATGCTTAGTTGGAAGCAGCGTTCCCAAAACTGCCTAAACCTCACTACACTACTGATGGTAAATAGTGTTACCCATACTAACTATTTTACTAACTATTTTAGAAATGTTATAAGTTTTTACTCTTCATGAATATTTTTACAAGAGTGCGTGCATCCTAATAGCACTATAGTTTCGAAAAATTTGTATCTAGAGTTGGTAAAAATATTCATAAAGAGTGAAAACTTATGGCTATTTTAAATCAATTAGTGTAGGTAACATTACTTACCATCATTAGTGTATAGTGTAGCTTTCTACAAAAAAAAATCCTTGCACTACTGGTACTGGTACATTGTAAGAAAGGGCTTTAAATGGAGGTGTTTTAGCAGACAATAAAATTTGATAGCCATTTTCCAACTTCCTTCCTCCACAATGAAATTAGCATCTATTTAGTTGTAGCACTCTCAATAATCCTTCACAACTTACAAAATCCTTTCTTTTCTATTATATTTTGATACTACTCACTCTCAAGGTAGCCAAAGTTGATGCCTGCTCGTCTTGAAGGGTAGCATACTGCACTAAATTCCATAAAATAGTTCTGCGATCACTCGTTGGAAGCGGAAGCCATTTTGGACGTACTTGATACAGGAACTTGGATAGTGATGAAGAGTTTCAATGGAGTTGGGTTTGATTTGATGTTTATTTGACTTCACTGAAGAGTGGCCGCTTCTTCAACTGGAAGGAACTCTATGGCCATGTGAGTGAAAGACTAATCTTCATGAATAAAATGTAGTTTTTATATCCATTCCATGTTGACTGACACGCAGTTTGTGACTCTTTGTATTGCTTTTTAATGGTTTTGTAGTGATGAAGATACAGTAAGGTAGGAGGCTTGAACTCCAACCGGGCATTTTGAACCGAACATGACACAGAGGTACATTTTGCTTTCTTCAATAAACCAAAATGTACAAATTGTGTACATTTTAGGAGGTGGTCGTTTTTGGAGTCCTATGACATAATAGAAAGAATCAAATAATCCGAAATTAGGAGCAAGTGCTGAAAAGCAAAAAAATTAAAATATTTTGGCATCAACTTGCTGAAACTCACCTATGTATATGATACTGCAGGGAGCTGATGTCAAAATTTACCTCAATTCTTTATGGGGAACAAGTACCATTCTCTTCTGGGACCAAGGTGAATAGACCCCCTTATTGCCCCCTTAGAGCGTAAATGTAAAAATTGCCCCTTATTTTGTGGCGCATCAATTTTGTATTTTTTTTGCCTTTCAAAGCTAATTCAAGGCCTTTGATTGCAATATGAATTTGAAAATTTGAAAATTTGATTGTATGTGGAAAATATAAAAAGCTCAGTGTTTTCTCAGGGGTAAAAAACATGGCAATAATGGGGTCAATTCACGGTGGCCTCTCTTTTGGATCCTATTTCTTGCTTGTAACACTTATTTATCAAAGTCAAACTAATTTYATTTGTGTAGGATAATACAGTATTGCACTGAATATTCAAATTAAAACATATATTATAATGTCACTATACTAAAAATTGTATCATAACATTGTTAACTAGCCTGAAATGTTCTTCCATAGAGGGAGGATAATGTCTTCCTATATGCCTAGGAATAAATTTAGGCGTAATTTTTAGAGAATCATTGGATGGCTTGGAAGTTGCAACATGCTAGTTTCATTGGYTGAGTGGAAAGTTGCAAGAGAKTCATTGGGTGGYTGGGTAGTTGTTATATTGGGAGCTTCCAYTCTATGTGGAAGCAAAAACGGGACTCCCTTAGCGTTAAATGGTTAACAATGCCATGTATCTAGTGTCACCTATATTAACTACTTACAATAGATGAATATTTTTACTAAGAGTATAGATATCAATACTATTCAAAGTGGAGGATCTTTATAAAATATAATTTGATAGGTTAAATACTCATTAAGAGTAAGTTTTTTTTTT
>VACF01000056.1:0-102427 GCA_006891605.1 Pleurozium schreberi
CTCGTCTGGCTCAGGAGAATTTGTCTAAAATGGGTCCGATGTCGAAGAACGAGAAGATCATGGCCGTGACCCTGGTGGCCACGGTACGTTTGCACGCGAAAGTCCAGTTTTGTGTTTGTATGGTTATTAGGTTAGGCTATTCCTTTGTTCCTTGTATTTTCGAGTGCCTGTGGTGTGTCATTATTTCGGTGCGAATTGCGTTTCAACGGTTCTGTGTGCTTGCATGGATGGTGTGCTTTGGTTTCATTTTTTCTGTGGATCGTTCGTGTGGGCTGTAAATCCGTGCCTCTTCCAAATTCCGTTTGGTGTTTTCTGATAACTGTTCCTCAATGCTGCAATGTGGAGAATTTGTACAGTTTTATGATAGTTTCAGTGGAACCTCTTGGGGAACCTTACGGTATTTTTAATTTTAGAGGTCTTCCAGCTGCATCTTTCCGGAAAGTGAGGAATTTGGTAGGTTCTATTTTGTGTCATGGCTTTCATATGTTCAACGCCGATGGTATGTTTTGTGCATTAGGGCACATTGGAATTCTTCGTTTCACAGCCAGAAAGCAAGCAAGCAACTGCCATTTTGGATGATTATTTTCAGTGAACGTTGTCCGAAGTTGGTTTCCTTCCGAATTATTGGTCTCGATTGAAGTTATTACCGAGGTGTTTTTGAGACGGGTGGTGGAGTCGTGGAAGCTGATTAGAGCTGGATTATTGTCGACTTGTTTTTTCAGGTTGGTCTGTGGATCTTCGGAAGCGCTTTGGGTGTGGATGCTGTTTCTGCTGCGATTTTGGGCCTGTCCGTTCTTCTGACGACCGGCGTGGTGACGTGGAAGGAGTGCTTGGCGGAGTCCGTTGCTTGGGACACCCTGACTTGGTTCGCTGCCCTGATTGCGATGGCGGGTTACTTGAACAAGTACGGGTTGATCGCCTGGTTCAGCCAGAATGTTGTGAAGGTAACGTCCGTACCGAGCCTTGGTATTGGGCAGCTGCCTAGCTTTGTTGCACGAGTTTGTTGGAAGCTTTTTGGTGAGGGTTGGGTGGAATGCGAATGCGATTGTTCGGTAGTTTGTGGGCCGTGAGTGCACTCAGTGGCAGGAGTGAAGTATGTCGTGGTGTTGTTGAATGGGTAGAACATTGCTAGTGTTGGGCAGTCTTGGTTGATTCTCGTGTGGTTTGTTCTCAGGTGGTTGGAGGTCTTGGCCTGGCGTGGCAAGCTTCTTTCGGAATTTTGGTGTTGCTTTACTTCTACACTCACTAGTTCTTTGCGAGCGGTGCCGCTCACATTGGGGCGATGTTCACGGCGTTTTTGTCTGTGTCTACGGCTCTGGGCACTCCCCCGCTGTTCGGAGCTTTGGTTTTGGCTTTCCTTTCGAATCTGATGGGTGGTTTGACCCACTACGGCATCGGTTCGGCTCCCGTGTATTACGGTGCAGGTTACGTTCCCCTGTCTGAGTGGTGGGGTTACGGTTTTCTGTGCAGCGTGGTGAACATCATCATCTGGCTGGGAGTGGGTGGTGTATGGTGGAAGTTCTTGGGCCTGTGGTAGTTCCCTGGAATTAGCAATCATGTTTTGATTAGATTCGCCGATTTTCAATGCACATGACCCGCTCTTGTGTGTGTATTGAGCTGGTTCGAGCTTGTACTATGAGGTAGGGTATGAAATTGCAGTTTTATGCTGAGGTTACGTTTACCGGCGTGGGTTACAACTGACTTCACGGCATGCAATGTTTCTTGTTTATTGGAATGAGTGGGAGGACTTTGAAAACTGGCTCTTTTGTATCATAGGGGAATTTGACTGATTTTTTTTCACTTTCTTTGCGAGGATGCTAATATCTTTTGGTTCGTCTTCAATTTSTTTACTGCCTTTGTAGAACTGAGTTACGAATATCAAGTTAGGTGAGGAGATTCACCCTCTGACCCTGGGGAATCCTTGAAGTCATGTTCACGCTGTAATGTCCGGAGGACAGGATCGATGGTCTCGTGTATGTACCTAATGTAGCTTGAACTGTCGTTGTCATTTTCAGTGCTCGTACATCGTATGTCCGAAACTTTTTTGAAATCTTGGTACCACATACTCGATTTGATATGCTGAGTACCCCAGATTTCGTATGCATCTGTGCTTCTGTTATGTTTTGCCTTTAACCCCTCATCGCCGAAGTTCCAACGATGCTTAAAAGCATCATCCCTTTGCAAGTGTCTAAATTTCAGTAAGTTATGAAGATCTTAACCGTACAATATTGTAGTGTGCATGTTGTAGATGGTGTGGAACAAATTTGGGGTCATTTGACCGTATAGATTGAAAGATAATAATGTTTTAGTGTTGAAAAAAGGTGCTGAAATCTTCTGAAAAATACATTTGGAGATGAAATTCGATTTGTAAACCAACTCGAATGAAAAAACTTTAAACCACAAAGTGATTCCAAACTAGAATATAAACACTTTGGTGAAAAAAAATATCATAAAATTAACTCATTGTGCTTGCAAAATGGATTTGAAATGTCAAAAAACAGTGAAGAAAGTAGCAAAAAATMGCATCTGTGGCTGAACATCCTTCTACTAAAATGCTTCTCAGTCACTCATAATGTCTTTCAAAGTGGGCACGAAACTGTTTCATTGCAAATGCAGAAATTCGTAAGGTTTCAATACCCATTTATTTAGAGAAAATTTGGAATCTCTAGAAGGCTCTCAACCTTTGACAAGACACTCTATATCCAGAGCCTTAGTAAGCTAGAAAAAAGACAGTATTTCTCGCGCAAATGCGTTTCAGCTTGTGGGTGATTGCAAGAAAGAGCGGTCCTATTTTGCGTCACACTTGCAATGACAAAGTTGTCATGTGCTATAACTTTTGGAGCTTGAACCCAATAAACTTGAAATGTTTATTGGAGATGTCTAACTTGATAGCAATCAAATCCCTTATTTTTCAAAAAATTTAAAAAATCATTTTACATTTAAATTTTGATTTAGCTAATTTGTCACACTTTGCGGTTTAGGGGTTTTAGTACTGGGGAGTATCCAAAATTAATGATCTAGAGACAAAATTTCTATGGTCTATTTTCACACTAGGCATGTATGTATCTACCAAAGGGAATTTAATAAAACATTATTTTATTTCCTCTACATCAGTGCGAATAGGGCTCCCTTGCGCGCGCACTTCTAAACAAACAAGATGGTTTTAAGATCATTCTTTCAATGAAATCTCTTCACCATAAAGTCTTTTCAAATTGCCAATTTTTAATTTAAAAAAGAAATTGTTTTCCCTATTTTTTTAAATTAAAACATTGAAGTACCTATTTTCATGAGATTTTTCACTTTTCTAGTTCTCCTACTTAAAGAATTTTTCTATACTTTTCCTTCCTAGGGTACCTTCTTCTTGAAGGAATATGCATTAAATGTATTTTTCTAATTTTTTTCTAATTTTTTTTCTAATTGTACATTACTCCCAAAAAATCATGAGTACTATGCAAAACGCTACAAAAACCGGTCGGTCTTTCTTGCAATGACCCTTGTATGAATATCTTGACTGTCACACAATATATTTTAGTTTCCTACAACTTTCCTCCAATAGAGTAGAACCGCTCATTTACATGTGCTCTAGCATTTGGCTACTCTTCTACAGTGATGACACTTGGTAGCCACACCAATAGGGAAAAAAATCTTGTCCTCGCAAAATAAAATAAAACCAAGGTCCTTTTCAACACTTCTTAGTGGTCTTCTAGAGAGTCCATATTTTCTCTAATGCAATTGTACTACCCGTTAAAGCTTGATCTAGTTCAATACTCAGGGCCACTTCACACTACGGCACAAGGTCAAGAGTTTGTCGGTTTGAGCCAATCAAATTTTAAGAACCCAAGACTTTGGCCTTTAGACTCTTCACACAAGGCCTCACAGTCCAAAGTCCATCACCCATTTGGGTGCCTACATGTAGCCAAATGCTTACATGGCAACTCACTCTTCGTCGAATTTTTAAGAAAAAGAATAAAAAATATTTTGTTATTTTATTAGAAACCATTGAGTTGTGAAACCTAGTTTCTACTACAAAAAGCCATGACTCTTAGCATTCAATGTACCTACTTCCCTTCAATATCTAATCCCACCTCTTTATTTCATTTATATCCCTTCATATTCCTTGTTCAACGGTGAGGGCATGTATTGTAATTTTTTTTCCAAGGTCATTTTTGACTCCTTTCTCATGTTTTTTTAACCTACCGCTTGAAAAAATTGACACACGGGTAACGGTTCACAAAAAATTTCAGAAATTGGATGGATTTTAATGTGAAGAGAAAGGATATAAATCGAAAAAATGAAGTAGGTTTGGACTGTGGACATGGACTTTGGCCTTTGAAGGCTTCACACTATGGCCAACTGAAGGCTCTAATTCCTAATTTTTGTGGCTTATTTATTACTCATTTTCTTGGACTCTCACCAAAGTTTGGCCACTCAATCCTAAGGCCATAGTGTGAAGAGGCCCTCAAGCCCAGCAAATGTGCACCGGGGTCATCTTGCACGACCACCCATCCGCGACAGCAGTTCTGCTACCCAAAACGCAGAATAAACCCTAAATTGTTGCCCATAAAGAGTGTGCAAATGAGCCAGCATGTGGTCAAGTCACAGAGATTGAAAAGCGATCCCCAAATTCCCAAATTTCATGGCAATAGGCTTGCTCCCATTAAGTTAACCAGCAATGGGCTCATTTACCTTTGAAGGTTCTAAATTTGCAGCATTGATGTGCCAAGGCGGTGGATTCCCCAGGAGAAGGGAATCAGTTATGAATCTTGGGGTACAAATATTATGAAGATAATTGTACAGACAGTGGATCACAATTATTTCGGATACTTAGTGGGTCAGACAGCGGATCACTGGCTCAGGCCATCCTCAACGGAACTGGAAAGCTGAACAGTATCTGTATTTTCAAGGTGGGGTTTGTAAAGTCTCGTTCCAATGGGTCCGGTAATCAAACTCTGGCTACGATTCCGGGGTCGCCATTTCCTTCCCACAAGCCAGCACATTGACGAGATATCTAGAGAGAGCCTATTGTAATAGTGGTCTCCAAGTGCAAAAGAATCCTTTACTCAGTTGATGGTGTCAATGCCAGTGCTCTACAATGCTCCACAACAGCAAGATTTTCCTTCACCGAGCATAAACGAAGGTAACAAGCTCAACTAAGAGCTTCACCAATCACTAATGTAAAAACATTTAAGGTGGTCCCGGGGAATCGAACCAAGCCGCAGTGTGTTATGACCATGCTCGCTTCTACAGTAGGAAATTGCGAGCTTGGGGAGAGCTGCAAAGCGCAATACACCCATGGCACATTCTACTACAAAACTAAAGCATATATTAATTACTGCCAAAGAACGACAGTTCTATAAATTTCTATCCATTTGAGAGCACTCCAATTCAGTGCTCATTCTCAAGATTGCAACTTATTTTCGTTGGTGTTCAAACCAAAGAATTGTTCTACACGCATGTTCGTAACTACGTTTGTGGAGAGTGGAACGATTCGATTCTTATCTGCAATTCAAGTAAGCTTAATTAATCTGCAACCATTATTTCATAATTCGTTCATTAATTCTTAGTTTTAACCGTGTCACTGCAGTGCCGCGTGCTCCAATTTTCTGCACTCTTTGTAGTGAACTCAAGTCGCCATGTGGACAACTAATTAAGCTAATTAATGTCGGTCTCTGCTCAACTTAATTAGTGAAGTCAGTTAGACTGAATGGAAATTCTTCACCCAGAGTTGTGCGCAAATTACGGCAGACGACCTGGACAACGTGCTGATCGACAACGACTTGCTGATAAAATGGATGCGCCTCCTTCCTGCATGATCAGAGCAAACAATTAATTAGCTTGAGATCGTACAAGAGGCGACAGATCGAGACGCAAGCAAGCATTTTCTTTCGAAAGATTCTGTTTCACAAGGAAGAATGGACGTTGCAACAACTTGGTGCAATCCATTCCATTCAAGCGAGTGGATCGATTGATTGAGTGTTCCATGGATTTCTTGTAACTTATCCAAACTGCAAGGGCGGTGTACGTACCCAGTGTAACTTATCGCCTCCTTGTCAAATCACCCATGACTTCATACCAATCCTGCATGGATTCTTGCACCACACTCTTAAGTTAGAGCATCCCACCCGGGTCTTCCGTATCCCTTTCCCTATTTTCTTTTGAGACCTCATATACAGATGTGACTTGGCCAATCCTACAAACTAGGCTCGCAATACAGAACTGGGGGGCGCAACTTTTGCGAGAGTTCTGTAAAATTTAGGGATACAGGACTTGGATAAACTTGGTGCAAATGAATGAAGGTTCCGTATCCTATCTCTATTTGAGGTCCTCTCCCTAAATTTGTAGGGATAGGGAACTCACTACACTAATGATGTTAAATAGTGTTAACTACACTAGTTGATTTAAAACAGTCATAAGTTAGTATTCATGAAACGTAAAAACTTACAGCATTTCTAAAAGAGTTAGGATGGGTACACTATTTAACATCATTAGTGTAGTGGGGTTGCTCTTAATAGTTACACTCTTTAGGTCAATTGGGATGTTTTATATATCGTAAGTTGATAGTGACTTCGGCATTTTGATTTGCTGAGTCAAAGTGCTCTGGGTTTACCAATCAAGAAAGTAATGACATGTGGCTTTCTGGAACCCCAAAACAAACGGCTGTCTGCCGAATTTGCTTTCAAACTATTGTAAATAATACTTGGATATTATATTCCTTTTTTGAGTGATAAATCCAAATTAAACTTATAAATGATGTTTCACCATGATGTGGCATAGAGTCACTCTATATTGCATTTCACCATGATGTGGCATAGACTCACTCTATATTGCATTTCCCCTAGATGTATTTAGTATATGTTATTCAAATTAATTTGCTATATTCAGATTTTTTGGTGCAAAATATGGAATGTGATTGTATAAAGTAACAATAAGGAAACTTTAATTGGAAAACAAACAATATATAAAACTTCATCAAAACTTAATAAGCAAATCAAAATATTTTAGAAATTTTCAACAAAAACAAAGCTAATACTCAAATCTATATAATCTATGAGCTTTAAGGCCATCATAGTCTATCAAAATCAATTTCATGCACTTATCACAGTCTTCATATGAGGAAAGGAGGAAAATATCATGCATAAGTCTTACATTTTGAATATTTTGAATGGAAAACATCATGACCCTCTCATTGTAATTTACACCTCTTTCACGTGCGTCATACCTAGATCTATATGTTGGTTGTTCAAATCTATGAATGAATAGTTGATATCCCTAGTAAATTTTCATTTGCCTTTTAATTTTTTAGACTAGCCCTTGGTTGGTAAGGTATGGAATAAGTTTGGAGATTTTAGAGGGCCGTTAGCAACTATGTAATATGTATAGATAAGATTACAGTTGAAATTCATAGCCATATTTAACTACTTTGGATGAGCATCATGTATTGCACATCAATCAAATTAGGATGTAAATTAAACCTCATTCTGATTTGAGCTTTGTAGATTGATCCCAAACTAATCATGCAAATCTATATTGTGATATTTGATGTTCTAAATAGGTCTTTGTTTGCCCTTCAATTTGCTAAGTATCCCTATCTTTGTAAAGTCAATTTTTTTTGCATCTTTTGCAATGAAAGGACCCCTTTTTTGGCGCTTCATTTGAATGACCTTCATTTCTCCCTTTGTTTAGAGGTATTGTGCAATGTGAAGGACATTAAAGCCTTAGAAAAACACTAGTCAATGTAGGGCATTCTATAGTGTCATTTGCATTTAATCCTCAAAAGATGTTGAGGCCATTTTTTGGACAATGAATGAGAGTGCAGTTTTTTGTGTAGGACAGAAGTGTAAGTATTCATCCTTGAAATTAAGGGTGTAATGGGAAGATCTTTAACAATAGTTTGTCTTCCAATGCTAACTTTTGAATTTTTCTTAAACCAATGATTCTCACGGTATCAAAATTCATGATTTCCACGGTGACCCTCCCAGCATTTAACCCTTGAAGGATGGACCAATGACTGTGGAAATCATGCATTTTTACTACCTTGTGACATCTTCTACTTTGAAAAGCCAAATATACTCATTGGAAGTCAAAGTACAAGAAAAGATATTCCCTTTCCACTCCTAATACCAAGGATGAAAAGTTGCAATTCTGTCCTACACGGTTTGATTCTCTATCATCCAAAGGACACAAAACGTCCGCCGCGGCATTCAAGGTTAGGGGTTAACCATAGATAAGATGATAACTTAAGGTCATAGCCGTGATCAAACTCTGTTTCAAACTTTAAATACTTTGAATGAAAATCATCCACTGCGCTCCAAATTTGGATGTAAATTGAAGCTCATTCCAATTTGAGCTCAGCAGACTCTCCCAAAACTGCCCGTCCGAATTAGGTAACAWGACAATCCATGTGGCTGTGGACCCGCCCCGCCTTAGATTGCCATCTGGCAACGGGCAGCGCCAATGGAGATGAATTTCATTTCAAAGACGAAAAACATCCAAAAAATGGATGGATGATGGCCTTCCTACCGAGCTGCAATCTCCCTCCCGAGACTTGTCATGAGCTTCGGCTGCGCTCTTCTTTTTCTTTCGCGCTCCGAGCTTGATAAACATTAGAGTTGTAGAAGGAGRACGCGCGGAAACGGAGATGCATTGCAATGCGGAGGGTATTTTGGTATGGCGCATGCGCTGAAGGAGAGGTGTGGCAGGGAAGCCCGCGATGTATTGAATCAGGAAATTTGGTGCTGGAATTGACGTGCTGATAACACGAAATTTGTAGAGAATTGAGGGGCGATCGAWGGTTTAACGGAGCGARCGATCTTTGAGAGGCAATYGGCTTTCTCTTTTATTTCTTTTTTCTGGTAGACCGTGTTGTATTCAAGCTGTATCGCGATGGAAGGACGATCGAAGGTAATGGCGGGAGTGTATGTCGCATGCGCAGCAGCTGCGTGCACTGTCGCGGCTGTGGTTGTGAAGCACCGTTGTAAAGTGCGATCTCAGAAGCGTACGGCGCGGAGAATTTTGCTGGAGTTTCAGGAGGCGTGTGAGACGCCGCTTGCGCGCTTGCGTCAGGTGGTGGATGCGATGGCGATCGAGATGCATGCTGGTCTGGTTTCTGAAGGCGGTAGCAAACTGAAAATGCTTCCTACATATATTGACCGCTTACCGGACGGGTAACTCGCSAATTCATTAACAATCTTTCTACTTCTTTCGTTTAAAAAAAAAAATTAAAACCTCTTTTGGCGCTTCTTGGCTTCTTGTAGCGTCGAAATTTCTGTTACCTTCGATGCTGTTGTTTTGACTTGTTGGAGACTTTCGCAGCTTGCATGCTGTTTTAGTTCGAAGGAAATTGGTCTGTATTTCTGATAGCACTTTTCACTAGTAGGTCTTATGGGGACTACTTTTCCAATTTTTCTTTACTTTTTGACCAACACATGCAATATTCTTCASTCATTCTGATGACATAAATTTTCCCCTTATCTAATTTATATTTTTCACTAAACGATCAATCGAATTGGTCATTGTCAAACCATAGATCCTGCGTTATTTGGTGTTTAAAGTTGTTTGGAAGGTTTGTTTCACCTCTGAGGTTATGTGTAAGAGGTTTAGAAGTTTTAAACTGATTTCTTAGGATAAGGAAGTAAGCTTAGGCATGCCTCTAACAACAAAGGAGTTATCTGTTTGGATTTGCAGGTTGGTCAGGATGTTGTTGCAGCTCTTCAGAGGGGCATCGCAAGGAGAGGGCACAGGATGAATGTTGTTGCTTTGGTAAGGATCTTTGAAACTTGATGAATTTTCACTTTCTGCATGGATTTTTTATATTGCGCTGATGCTACTCTTACAAAATCAAACGACTGTTATTTTATTTTGCAAATTTAATTGCACCAATTTAGGGATGACTTGTTCAGGCTGTCGAGGTTGTCAGATACTGATTGATTTTCAAGAGAGGGCCCTCTTAGAACCCTAGAATTTTTATAACTCAGGGCCACTTAGTGTGAACTGTGACACTAATCTTTGTATTGAAGAGCACTGGGAATGTAGCGGGTAGATTATGTCTATAAAGAGCTTCGGAGCGCACGCGCGATGTTAAAGGTTGTTTAGCAAGGGAATAATTTCGATGCATCTGTCTAGATTTTGAAATCGAAAGTAAGTCTGATGTTGTATTCGTAGCAATTAGGATTTAACAGCGAAAATTTCAGGAGGCAGTATTGAGGGGTGCTGAAAAATCTAATTAATGGATTTTTTTGAAGAAAGTAGTCTGTTCGACCTGCTCACGGCTAGGGGCACGTTTTGCAGGTGAACGATACGGTGGGTACCCTAGCTGGTGGTCGGTATTGGAATAACGACGTCATGATAGCTGTCATTTTGGGTACCGGGACTAATGCGTGTTACGTGGAGCGAGCTGAGAACATATCGAAGTGGGGTGGCGAAAATCCGAAGTCTGGACAGATGGTTAGTATGCATTGAGAAGAATTTGCTTATTATTCGGTGTTGGCCTCTTGTAGTCGCATGCTGTAAACTAGATAATACACGTCAGTTCTCGCAGTGTTGCTATTATGWACAGGGACAGAGTAGARTTGTACGTTTCTCATGAAARGGATGCAGGTTTTCTCATTTTTCWTTTCTTTTTCTGTTCTGTTTTCTGAGTTTTTGGAGGGCAGAAAGCTCGGGTGGTTTAGCTTCTGTTGAGCTTGCAGGTTTCTGGAGAATCTGCAAAGTAGTTGTGTTTACATGTAGCATYTAATTTGTAGTCGGTCCTCTTGGCAGGTGATCAACATGGAGTGGGGAAATTTCTGGTCTTCGCATTTGCCTCGGACTTATGTGGACGATTTATTGGATAACGAGAGTCTCAACCCAGGAGAATATGTAATGACTCTAACCTCTAGTACTTATTCTGCTGTGGAATTACTTTATCCCCCTTTTGGCACAACTGAACGTGATGCTCTGGGTTGCAGGGTTTTGAAAAGATGATTTCTGGGATGTATTTGGGCGATTGTGTGAGGCGCGTGCTTGTGCGAATGGCACAAGAAGCTGAAATCTTTGGCTCCTGTGTCCCACATAAGCTTTTGGAAGCCTTCTCACTCCAGTATGTTATAAATTTTAAACATTTTGTTTTCTTTTAAGAAATTAATCTTCATTCCGATCCTTTTGTTAAAGGTTGCTGTGGACATCATGTGTTATTTAAAGTATTTTACGTAGAAGTTTGTTAGCATTATCTTGTTGGTTCTGGTTTATGTTCTGGTTTATGAAGAAACTCATCTTTTGAGTTGCTTAACCGCATGCTTTTCACTTAAATTATATGGTTAAAGGAATCCTTTTGGTGCCAGTTCTTAGAAACAAGCACGATATRTAATGGTATTTGTCATGGTCACTTGCTGTGAAAAAACAACATRCATTCTGAGTGCATAGTAGGATTGAATTATTKATGYCAACTTTTTGTGTAGGATTTTCTATGACRTTGTTTGCGAGACATTGATAGTGATGTGGCTTGTACTGCAGGACACCGGATATTTCTAAAATGCATCATGATGACAGTAGTGACCTGAAAGCGGTTGCAGAAGTTCTGAAAAGAGTGTACGGGGTATGTGCATTATAACTGGGAGGGATTAGTAATGATTTTCAGCAAGCATGCCACTTTTAGGAATATGCTAGARCACAGTTTTTCAGCAAACATGCAAACTTTGGAACATGCATCAGCAAACATGCAACGCTTTCAGCAAACATGTTCCAAAACGTTGCACAACGTTTTGTAGCAATGTTGAGTTTCAGTCTTTGTTTTTTGAGTGTTATCTCAACGCTTTTGGTATTGCTGTAGGAGGTGAATTCTAGATACCTTTTGAAATGTCAACTTAAGCATTTGGGCTTTGCCATTTGAAGCTGGTTGATGGAGTTTGAATCTAGGTGGTCGAGTAAAAGGGTCTCTTCCTGCAGGTCCAGAGCACAACGTTGGGCGTTCGAAAGATTGTGATTGCAGTTTGTGATGCTTTGTGCCGGCGAGGGGCAAGATTGGCGGCCGCTGGAATTGTGGGAATTTTGAAGAAAATCGGAAGAGATGGAAGTAYTGGAAATGGTCTTATCAGACGAAATAACTTGTTTGAACAGGGCGAGATGAATGGCTTCCATGACGACCTCCCAGTGCATTATACATCAGGCGGGAGAACTGTTGTGGCCATGGACGGTGGCTTGTATGAACACTACACCGAGTTTCGTAACTACTTGCAAGAAGCGGTCGTTGATCTTCTAGGAGAAGGATCCAAGAACGTTTTCATAGAGTTGTCGAAAGATGGATCAGGCATCGGGGCAGCCCTTCTTGCTGCATCACATTCCGAGTATGTTCCTACCTTATAACAAAAATATGAGCATATTATATGTTACGAAGATTAAGGTTCAGCTGAGGAAACTCAACTGTTTTTGTTAGGGCTCTTACTTCACCAATGTTTGAAGGAGCTACAGCTTTTCTCTTTTGAAGCACATAGTTCACCATGTCCTGTGCAAATCTCTCCTCTTTACTTATTAGGTACTCATAGATTTAAGAGTGCCTAGGACATTGGAGAATCCGCTTTTGTGACCAACATCAAAGTTGATGCCGTAGGTCCAGGGTGGTCTGGTCCAGGGTAGAGCTCTCTATCTTTACTGCGACCAATATTAGATATTAGGGGTTGAAAAAAAATGTTTTGCATTCTCATACTCCTTGTGCCTGGGGAAACGGAAGGCCATTAGTGCCTGGTGCGTACAATCGTTTCTCTTTGTCGGAAACAAAACCTTGTGAAGGTTTTTCCACCTTGTCAAAATGGGATAGATTCAGAAACTCTGAGGATTCTATTCCAGTGATTGCTTATTGCTTTATTTTGTATTTTTTCTCTTTCTAGGATTCAAGTTGTCAAGCTAGTTCGATGTATTGGTTTATCAATTCTATCTTTGAATTGTGAGGTCTTAATGTTGACAGCTGAGCTTACTCTACGTAGTGAAGCGCTTGCTGATGAGTCCCATGGATCATATTTTTTCCCTGAGTCAGTTTTTGAAGCAAGCTGAAAAAATTCTGCTGCAGAGGTTATCAACCTCACCGAGTCCTGACTTGTTGTCAATATTGCTAGAATTTTCTGATTATAATCTAATCTTTTGAATTTTTTCGTTGTATAATCCCAGAAACTTATATGATATAAAACGAAAATGGTACAATACATTTGACTTGTAGAATTGTCAGTTTCTGTCATGACGGCTTTTAGTATATTCTAAACAATGTCCTAAGTGTTGAATTTCAAACAATAGGACGTTTTTAAACTTTTTTCTATACTTCCTTGTATTGCCCAAGCATGAAAAAAAATCTCTTACACATAAATTTTATGTTTTAAAACTTTTTTACAATTTCTTTCTCTTAGTTTTTGATGTTACAATACAACAATCAATCATTTGGATTGTAGAAAAAGGTATAAATGTAATTTTGAAGAATTTGTTGTCATTTTTAGGTGTTTTATTTTTTTCAATAGGACAATTTTAATGCAAGGTGCATAAGTTTTTTACAATGTGGATTCAAGTTCTTATTTTGGGTATGCTATTTTTGAACCCTAGCATTTACGTTATACTAAAAAAACACAAATTCAATTCAATTTCTTTTAATCCTCATTGATTTTTGAAGTTGGAATATCTTATAGGCTTACAATGAAACAACTTTCCACTACTAATGAAGTTATAGATTTCACAAATGATAAGGAATTTGAGTTTGAATTTATTGTATGTATTCAATATGAAGGTGAGATTAAGATCTTACAATTACAATTGTCATTATTTGAACCTCATTTCATTGAAATATTTAAATAACACTAAATTGAACATTTTTGCATTTTTGGGGCTCAAAATGCAAAGGAATTTTAGTTACTAAGAATTGAAAATTCATAGTAAATTTTGGGACTTACAATGCAAGTGATTACAAACTTATGAAACATTGAGCATGCGTGACGCTAGTGAAATGAAATCATTGTAACTATATTTTGATCAACCCATTAACCCCTAAAGGACCAACATGTGCTTTTTGGCAACATAGATTTTTTGGGCAGGTATGTGTGACTAGAGATTTGCATATTTAGGGCTGAAATTTTAACAAAATGTGGGGACAAGGAATATCTTTCATATGCACAAATTTCATGACATTCGAAAATATGAGTCAAAAGTTATTGCACAATATGTTGTTTGTTTCTCAACTCGGGCAGTTCGGGCAGATCTGAAAAAATCACTTTTTTAAGAAATAAAAATTTGAAACTTGTTCTTCAGAGTTATATGTACTCGAAAAGCTTTGAATCATTGCATTTCAATAGTTGAGATGAAAGTTATGAGGCTTTTTAGTTGGCGGGCAGTTATGGAATCCCTACACCAAAAAAAACTTTGAAGTCCTTTATTTTACTGAAATTTCAATATTTAAGAAAAAAAATAATGCTATTGGATGTAGATTGTTTATTACAACAATTGAACCATTTGGATTGGAGTTTTTTAATTTAATAACTAATTTATTTACAATTTAGTATTTTGAATCATTCTCTACTTCTTTCTACTTACTATTTTTTTCCTATATGTTGTACAACTCCAAATGATCTAAAAATTTTCATGTATGTAGCCAACTTGCCCAGAAGAATGAATTTAAAGAAGCACAACCATTTTGGACATTTTTTCCTAATGATATGACCTTGTGAAGTGCAGCTGCCCGGTTTTTTGCGGGGCTAAAAAAAGGATTTTTGCCACTTCAAATGCTAATATCTTGCAATCTACATGGTGGAAATTTCTGAATTTTTTTTCACATATTCGCAAACTAGAATACTACAAGATCCTATGGTTACATGTTTTAAAAAATGATATTTTTCACACATTTGGTACTTGTCTTAGAAATGGCAGTTTTGAAGCATTTTTGGTGAGAACATAGTCAAGGAATTTTAGGGGTTAAGGACAGTGGTTGATTTTGAAGGCATGTAAGACATTTTTTGGGCTCAAGCTAAATGTGGAAAAAATACCAATTTGTGATGCATTCCAAAGATATGGCGTTGCCAATGGAATTGGCAACCATATTTTGTGAGTTTCTTCAACCCCTAAATTGCATGCCAACATAGATTGTCCTAATTCTTGTCTAGATGCATTTAGTTTCCAATTATCCATACCCATCTCCTTGCATCCATATCCAAATTCAGTATAAAACTTTGGCTACCAATGAAAAGTGTCAATTTACCCAAAAAATGGTCAACCAATCCTTCATGGCTTAATCACTAGAGTTAATTTTAAAGTCATGAACCCCCTATGTGATGCTTCTTTCAAAGCATTTGAGTATTACTCCGCTTAGCCAAAAATTTATTTGGAATGACAACAAGCATAAGCTAGGGAGCCTTTCAGCATCATGACATTACAGGGAAATAACAGCAAAATACTCCATCGCTGTCAATTGCCTGTGCACTTGAATTTAATTTTATCTCATTATATTTCTGCAAAAAGCAAGATTATAGCTGGCATGTTGCATCTACATAGCATGTTAATTTTGGTCACTTGTGTCTACCAATAATTAAATTGAAAAATATGAGTAAGAACTAATCCATTTTGAATTCTTCCACATGAAGGAAAAATTAGGACTAGGTATTCATACTTCATTAATGAACTAATGTAAACATACAAGTATTTGATTTTTCCATTTTTTCAAGTGTTTGTAGACTCTTGTGTAAGTTTTATGATATCAAAAATCTTCTTTGTAAATATTTTTTAGCACAAGAATATAAATATGTTTCACCTCAAAAAATAAATTTTAAATTTTAAAATACAATCCTTCAAAAATGACTTCCAAAAGTAAGTATTGATGTCTTTTTAAAAGCATTATGATTAGACATTAACATTTGAAACTTAAGGAAAAAAAAGATCTCATGGAAATCACTATTATCAATTTTACAAGGAATTTTCAAATTTTGTTTTCAAACTTTATTATTAAATACAATCGGTGTAGTAGAACCAATCATATGGATGTGATCTATAGTTCATAGTTTACAGTTGGTGTTTGAAAATCATCATCAAATCATCCTTCTATGATATATCTTTACATTTTTGGAAAATTTGATTAGCCCTAGTCCTCAAGGAGTTAAACTACAGTAGTGATTTCCAATGGATATAACAATAATTATCATGCTTCCCTAAGTGCAGGGACTTGGTCTTCATTGCTTAGATGTGCTTSGCTATGCTCCTTCAAATACTCCTTGCTATGCATTTCTGTCAATCTATAAAATTGCAACATTATCATGAAAAATACCAAGGACAAAAGTCATAGTATTAGTGCACACTGTCATTGTAAATATGTTGAAATGAATTGTGCTAAAACTTGTGGAAAAAACACATCTTAAATCCTAAACTTGAGGAAAAAACATATCATGTCATTGTATGGTTGTTGAGAATGTATTTTAGAAGAAAATGCAACAAAAACAATGCAAGAGCTAAGAAAAAACAAAGGCTGTAGTTAGATCACTTCAAACCAAGTGTGTTTCAAAAAGCAAGCCCTACAACTCTAAAGAATATATAGATGCTTGTTAACATTGAAATTAGAGCACATTTTTAGAAAATGTATCAATTTAACTTATAGCTTTTAATAATTGATATTTTATATCAATTTGTCTTTGTGTGATTCAAAAGTGAGAGCTAACAATACACTAAAATGGTTGCCAAAAAATCCATATTGTTTGATTCTAAATTAGCTCCGTTTAATTTGATTCTACTTTATTATAGACCCCATGACACAATAGCAGATGTAAGTACATAAGTTAACTCAATTAATTCAAGTCATTCTAGTTGTATTTTTGTATTAAATATCAATTTATTTTAATTTGTTTAGTGAATACTCAGAAATAAAAAGAGTTACTTTATTGTCCTAAAGTCATTAAAATATTGGAAATAAATTTTTTTCTTATAGAAAAATACAATACAAATCAGTTAATGTGTCCTGAGTGAATTGATTTTACTTGTGTAGTGGTTCTTCAAGCTAGAAAAAGGCCAAATGAAAAAACATTGACAAGATTCTAGACGTTACAATTTCCTTTGACAATAAAACCTTTGGTCAATCTAATTTACAAAGCTAGAAAGACCCAACAAAGACTGAGAAATAGAACATGGCCAATACAACAATTGGAGCAAGAACTTACATCAACTAGAGTAACAAAACGATATGCAGAAGATCGGTTGTGCGATCCAAGTATGGGCACATTGTCTAACGCCAACGTATGAAAGCTCTCTGTGATCATGCCACAAAAGTAGTTGAGTCATTAACCCTGTAAGGACGCACCCCCACCCCCACCCCCCACCCCCCACCCCCCCATGACCAAGGTAGTCACCAACATTCCTTGATTCTTAGAACAATAGGTGCATCCTCTTTTTCTAGAGTTAAAAGTGAAGTCATCCATTGGACCACTATGGTCCTCAATGTTCTTTCGGGGTTAATCAAATATAAATTCTCCACGCATCCGTATAATTCCTATGGAAATTTTTTGCCTTAAAAAGTTTAAGAAATTTGAAGCCAAGGACTCTCGCACTCTCGAACTCCATTATGCCAAGAGTTTGTCGCTAGTACCAAATGTAATTAAATGAGTAGCACTTACTGAAGAGTCCAATGAAATCAGCAGCACCCAATGGCATCTCACATAACTCGTGAAACTGGAACCAGGCACAACCTGCACCTGCTAGAGGGACCTGTAATGAACATGCCTCACAAGAAAAAAATTTAGCATGTCTTGTTCTTCTCATTGAAATGGGTCCAAAAGAAAAAAAATTTACTTGAAATGTATCCCAACCCATCAATTAGTATCTTGGCAATAATACATCATACTCCCTCTTGCCACCCTCGAAATGATTGTCCACTTTGAATGTCATATTTTTTTTAATAATAAGGTTGTTCTCAGTGGGTCAGAAAAATTACTTCCTTGTGACTAATTTTATTGGCTCTGTCCAAAGGATAGAGACTATGGCATCGACTATGGTTTTGAAATCTGAGTTTCTGAATCCTACCTACAACCTCGTTTACACTGCACAATGGGGTTAGGATTGGAGTGGAGATGTCAACTATTGTAGTGAATGAATTAAACCTATGACAGATCCTCACAGTTATACCCATTCTTGTTTAAGTTGCAATGAACACATGCAATGTTCTTCATTCATCGATTCTAACAATCATTTGAAATTTAGAACCTTTCTTCATTATGTTTTTCACAATATGATCAATGAAATTGGCTCAGAAAAAAGAGCAACAAAATTATGGACAACCATTTTGGGACAGAGGGAGTACTGTACAACAATTAGAAGCAGGATTGAATTCTATTAATTCTAAGTCATACTATTTACCTTTAACTTCCTACCCATGATCACTTCCACAGTCGCTGGTCTGGCCTCCTCTCCATCCATCTCTGCCAGAAACAACTTGCGCAGAGTTTCCGAAGCATCAGGTCCCACGAAGTAAAATCCACTTTCAGCCTGTTAATTACAGAAAAATTGCTTAATAAAGGCCGTATTCGTTAACTTGAGACTTTTTGCAGATTTTGAGACAAAATGTTAGTTATTGGAAAATTTATTTCAAAAAATAGTAACTAAAACTAAATAATGCTCAAAAAGTGATCCTATAAAGAAATTCTAAAAGTTGCCACTGTTACCTATTCATAAAAAAATACTAGTAAAAAAATAAAGCGGTTTATTTTCGAGTGGAAGATAAAAATGAGACTGCGAAAAGTCTCAATGTAACAAATATGGCCTTAATATCCTTAAATTAATGTGCATCACAAGGCTTTGAATGGTAAGAATATTGAATCGGAAGGTGCCCATCAAGATTTTATGAAATTATTGATACTTGGAAATGTACTTGTAGACTTCTGTTCTCTTACAGCCAGTTCTTTTCTTTGAACTTGCACCATTTGTCACATTTGGTGCTCTTATTGAAGTAATCTTTCTTCGTCAGTTTTTTTTTCTTCATTTCCATTAAAAAAAACGGGCTGAAATGATCACCTATTGGGGATGAAAAAGTGCATTGATTGAGTAAAACTAAAAACGTGTTTCTTTGTTTAAAAACTAATGAATGTGGGACATCGTTGGCTTCATCAAAATATGAACGTGGTCGCCATCATGTGGGCACTTTCTCAAAAATGGAAAAAAAAAAAAAGAAAAAGGGAGGGGGCTACTTACTACTGTCAATCGTCGATAGTCGGTGGCTGAACCTATCTCATGGATCACACATCGCTTCTGCATATATTGTAATATGGGAACCCAATTAACAATAATTAACAATATGGATTAACAACAATTAAACAGTATATGTGCGTGACGAAAACAGGACTTGTAATTGATGAAACTCATGAAAACCACTGTTAAAATCTGGGTTAAAACCACTATTAAAATCTGGGTTAAATCCACTGTTAAAATCTGGGTTAAATCCACTATTAAAATCTGGGTTAAATCCACTGTTAAAATCTGGGTTAAAACCACTNCCACTGTTAAAATCTGGGTTAAAACCACTGTTAAAATCTGGGTTAAATCCACTGTTAAAATCTGGGTTAAAACCACTGTTAAAATCTGGGTTAGCATGGGTTTTTTTTTTAACTTAATTGCTAGATGTTGCGTACTTGGAGTTTCGCAATGAACGGAAGAAAAAGATCCCGTTGCAAGCCACCCTCGTAAAGCTTTGAAGGCGCCCTGTTAGAAGTACACACCAGTACCTGCAGTGCCATCAGCTCCAGTACACGTGAGCTTCCTTAATTAATTTGCAGCTGATGAAATGCAGAAACGAAAATGGTGCAAGCAGGCTGGAGTTAGGGATGCCAAGCATGCGTTGAAAATTTCAAAAAAACTTGGCTTCTGGACAATACTATCGGACTGTGGAAGAAACTTTTTAAACAACACCATATTATAATTTAACGAATTTTCCACATCCTAAGGAAACCTCCCCCAAGTCCCGATGGTCACACTTTATCATACAGAGGCCTCATGATTTATACCGAGGCTTCTGTTTCCGAAAAAAGAAAAAAGAAAAACCCATAAATATACCCAACAACTGAGTATCAGTTCTGTCGTTGCTCACAACTCCGTTTTGGAAGAGATGATCAAAAAGTCGATTCAAAATGAGCGCGTCGGCAACGTCTGTGACCTGCAGCAACTCAAGCAAGTCATGACTTCAGGATTTCATTACTTTCAAAATGGAATCAAAACTAAAAATGTATATTGAAGGTACTGTAGTGAGTTGAAATGCTCTCCAAAATAAAGACAAGATCCACCCCCCAAAAGTCCCATTTAAATAAATTGAAATATGTTCACGTGGAAGAACCCAAAGTATCAAAAAAAAACATTGAACATTGGGATCATGGTGTTYACTCATCACAGTTGGAATGTTTTAATGTAATTTTTATGTGCTTAACCCTAGAGTGTCCTGATTCATCCCCAAAATTGAGGACCTGAGAAAAATCATTGTGAAGTGCTATTTGGAAGCATAATTTGGAATTGATATACGAATAAAAGTTGTAGACTCGGAGTTGTAGATTCCATCCATACGGTTAGATTCACCAATACTATCACCAATATTCTTTTATGAATTTTGAAAGGGAAATTTCAAAATTCAATAACAAGCAAAATATTACCATTTTTGAAGTAGAATTTGTTGGAATGGATTTGAAATGAGATTCTCTTGACATGGTGATTTTTTGAAATATTTTGTGTTCTTAAAATCTATCATGACCTCATTTTGACCAATACTGGCTTAGAAACAAACCATGAACTCGTCAATACACAGCAAAACTGATTCTTCGGCGATTTCCTCGGCCACCATCTCCAGCGGATCTGTCATACCTCGGCTCCTCTGCGCCCACAGTTCACCTTTTCTTACATTAAACCCACCGTCGAGCATCACTACACAATAAGCAAAGAAAAACAAATAACCAAATGAAAAAAGACTTGATTTTCAAGCCCACATATTCACTCGGAAGATCTTCTTAACATTTAAATCCGGGGAGGCTTATTCTGCGATTTTAGAGGCAAATTCCTTGGCAGAATTCGGTTGATGATTCAACAAGCCAATTCTGTATAAGCCTCCCCATATTCTAATGTAAGAGAGCAGGCCCTACAGGGCATAATCGTCCCTGTAGGGCCTGTTCTCTGTTACAGAATACTCCCTCCTTGCAGAAATAAGTGTCTGCAGTTTTATTGAAAACGTTTGATACCAACTAACTTCATCGTCAATTATATCGCAAAAAAACATGGTTCCAAGTTACATATCACCAAACTCAATGAAGAACATTTCATGTGCTCCGGCGTGCAATKTAAACAAACTTAGACACAAGACAGCCTCTACTCAAAACAACCTTAAAAACATGAGATCCAGAATGGCCACTTCTTTCTGGACAAGACAGGAGCAACATAATTGGCAATTTTCATCTCTATTGAACATCAGAAATTTTGTAAAAGTCTTCACGGTTTGCTGCGCTCAATTCTCACGAACTCCTAGCATGAAATTCTTGTTAACAAATTCATCCCTATTGCGGTAGTCATGAGAGCATGTATTCCAGTCAGAGAACTTACTTGTAATCGACTATGAACATTCAACATGAAATCGTGGAAGTGAATTCGCTTCTTCCKCCACGTCGAAGGCCTGTTGCGGATACCAATTACAATTATACAGAATCAATGACACTAGAGCAGACACCACAGTTTTCTGAGTAGATCATCAACAGAACTACCACTGGAGCTGAGGATGGAAATTTAGGTCAGCGGAAAAAACTGGAGAGCAGACGAATTTAAAGCTTACAATTGGTGGTAAAACATGTCCATGAGCATGGTTTTTCCTGTTCCAACGCCTCCGTAGAGGTAGAGGCCCCTCGGAGATGACGTGTTCGTCTTGGACATGAAGTGCTTGAACAGCCAACCTCCTCCACTGCAAAGCCACAACYGATGTCAGGTTGCCAGAGAATCCCAGTTTTGGAGTCTGTAGCGGCAAACGAGGACTTTCGTTTGTTCAAAATTTAGTATTTGTTTTCTCAGGAATACATGCAAATGAATGTTCTTCACTGATTCTAGTAGTATGAAATTTGACCTAATTTGTAATCTATTTTTTTCACAGTAGGATCAATGAAAGCAATCCTGTTGCCCAAGTGGCGCCTGGTTTCACCTCACTTCGCCTCGCACCGTCTCAACTGCTCCAACCCCAAGCAGAAGATGGCTTGTATTCCACTCTCCTAGCACGAGAATCGTCTCACCAAGTTCCGCAAAATACGCCTCACACACTCAAGAGAAACAATTTTCCACGCAATCTCGATCAATCACGCAGACTGATCGACTACTTGACTTCAATCCCTCACGACCAGCGTGACCGCGAGTGCGACCTTGAACCTTGCTGAAATAAAACCTCCTGTGCTAAGAATCTGGAAAACGAAACTCAGGTTATAATTGGTTCCTGGATACTAGTGGTAATTTGTCCATAGTCATAACTGGGTCCTCTTCAAAGGGATCAGAAGCAGGGGAGGAAATAGTCGTAGTCGTAGTCATAGAACGGTAAGGTAACACTCGCAATCCATGTTCACGTGCAATTTCAACTTTTTTCCAGGTGATCCGAAGACCAGTGTCACTCTAATAAGTGCTTCAAAAGAAACCCATTGCGACAAACGACACGACACAACTTCGCTACAGTAGTACTTGTAGTGCAAAAAGCTGGAATCCGGAGAAGAACTCCATCACAGAAGAAAATTTGAACTGCTGTAGCTAATTTACTACTCCGTGTATAAGAGAACTCGTACTGAGAAATCCTAGCACGCGAGAAAAGTGAAACACACTGTACGTGGCCGTGGGGAACTTGTCACGGAGGGATGGAAGAACATAGTTTGTGGATATCACAAGATTCTCACATCGTCCACACGAGCTGCACGCCACCAGCTCTAAGAAGTTAGCAGGGGGTTCACGGCGTCGACTACTAAAGAAAGCAAATACTCCATTGAAAAACGAACTTCTACACTAAATAGTGAAATTAGGTTGCCCTTCACTAATTTCTTGACATTCCACACTATATAAATATTTATTGTTATTGTGCAAGAATACACAACTTTTGAATTAGTTATTGGTGTAAGGTAGACTGCTCTTAAAGCGACCATTTAAGAGCTGATTGTGTTTTCAAGAAGCTGAACTCTTTGAAACAATTTTCAGTCAATTTTCATAGGAACGAAAAAGGAATTGGCATCTAACCCAAGTCGTTTCATGTTTTTCGGACCTTTCAAAAATTAGTTACAAATTTTTGAAGTTGTAATGCAGTAGTCACTAAAAGTGACCATCTCCTGAAATGTACATTGTTGGTACATTCAAGAAAGAAAAATGTACCTCTGCATTATGATCGCTTTTAGAGCATGGGCGCTTTAAGAGCAGTCTACCTTAGTTGGAAATCATGAATCTCCATGTGTATAAGTGGGAGTATTTATAGAATTATTTATTGACTTTGATGGCTTGTACAGTAACTTTCTTGGGGGTAAGGCAACCTAATTGTAAAGGCAACCTAATTGTAAAGGCAACCTAACTGTAAAGGCAACCTAATTTCACTATTTAGTGTAGTGATAGTGAGTTTAGGAGCATCCTGTATGGACGTGTAAATATTGGCCTTCTAAATTGATGACAAGTCACGAGATTTTTGTGGACAATGAAAAGTTTTACCCCTAAAGGACCATAACGGCACCACATGGCTTTTGCAACTACATTTGTAGAAAATTCATTATGTTAACCTCACTAACACCTTGTGAACAACAAAGAGACCCTAGATGATTTTTTATGCTGAATTCATTGGTGCATTCTAATTGAGAAATGATTAAGTATGCAATTTTTGGTGAATTTTTTGAGAATTGAACAGACACTCTAGTCTATCAGTTTACATCCTCATGTCTTTTTTTCTACACCTCAAAATGATTTGAAAAAAATTACACATCAATATCATTATGATATGTACCCATGGAAAACAAATAAGAGTTTTTGGATCACTTTTGAGCATTCTAATTTCAACACTTCCATTTCATCGTACATACAAAGTATTGCCTAACCAAACATCTTTCATCAATCTTGTCAACAATAGCATCTTCTCAAAAATTGTGCAATTTTGTTGATCTTTTTTTCATAGAAAAGCTACATAAGTCTTCTTCCATTTCAATAGTGGCAATCATCAACAATTATTTTCATACAAATGTGGAAATTATGCTTGTTCCATAAACTAGTCAAAAAATCAAAATATATGCTCAAACACCCCCGGTCCTTTGGTAGTTAATTCATAAATGTTGAGGTGGATGTTTGGCGCCCCACGAATGACAAGAAATTCTCCTGTATAGGACAAAAGTGCATCTATTCATCCTCGGAATTAAGGGTGGAAAGGAGAGATCTTGTACAATACTTTGTCTTCTTATGAGGGCTTTTGGATTTTTTGATATATACCAATGATTCCCATAGTATCAAAATGGATGATTTCCACAATTACCAAATTGTCCTTCGATCAACGGCTGACATTGCCTTGGAAATCCACTAGAACTAAATTTAGTTGGGTGAGTTATTATCAAGAAGATTTCATTGAAAATGTGTCAATATCTGGAGTTAATTGTAAAGTGGAAGCAATCCTAGGGTTTTTTTTGCCTCTACATAACCACAAATACAAAAATTTGCTGGTATTTCAATATGTCGGATCAGTTCCAGACTCAATTGTTTTTGTTAGAGGCTCTATTGTACAAGGATTTCCAAGTGCTCAGCTATATTACAACCACTTAATTGTTCCAGGGCTTAATTGTCTGCAAGGCCCACTCACACTCGAGATAAGTTAGGTATAATAGCATTGGATCATCTTGAAGTGCTTCTGCGAAAGAAGATGATATCTCCACATGGTTTCATATTGATCATTCTCATATTTGGAGCCAACTCCTACTTGTGACAGACATGGCAAGATTATTTACAAAGAAAAGTTAAAATCTTCACTAAATTTGATTATTACCAGGTTAGTTAGTCTCCCAGGTTGAAGCATTAATCTTTACTGAACAAGCATTAGGACACTTGTAGTATTAGCAACCTTGGTTGTCTTTGTTGAAAGAATGGTCAAGTGAGTGCCTCCTCCCTCCATCTCTTTGTCCTATACATGAAAGACATCCATCCCACCCACCCAACATCACTTTGTTTGTTGCTTTTCATCTCCTCCACGACATATCACCTAGCAATTCTTGTATTGCCATTGTCAAGGTTGTTGTTGCTATACACTATCTCCAAGCAACATATGGAAACCATTGGAACCATGGATATGGGCTTAGGAGTAATGAATCTACCTCAAACACAAGTCTCCTACAAGTGTGACTTTCAATTTTTACTATAGACACCTTATTCCTTGCACCACCAATCTCCAATCCCCAAACGTTAACTGATTCTTGGATGCTCCCAATGCAATGGACCCAAGCCCTTGGGACTCCCCAAACTATAGATGGAGGGAGTTTCATATGTCGTCAAAAGGTGTATGTGTGACTATTGTTTTTTTGTTGTGCATTACTTGTGGAGCTTGAATTCTAGTAGCTATGGCAATCTCCGTTGCATGCAAAGTTTTGACCTCAACAATAGGCCTGCGCACATGAGGCCTTACGGAGGCGTCCGACATCGTAGGTAAGGGCCGAAAAGGCCGGGTGAGCCGCAGGCAGAGCTTATAGGGGTGTGCTCAGAAATTGTGAGACCAGCAACCCTCACGCCGTTTTCACCCCCTTGCCTTGGAAAAATCACTCCTGGCGGAGGGGACAGGGCAAAAGGCCCCCGAGGTGGGTGAGCTGGTTCATGGGGGGTGGATCCCGCCTCTTGCCATGGGGGGTCGAACACTGGGCTCACCCACCCCCCATGTGCGGAAGCCTAATGGCCCACTTTTGGTGAGGTTGACCTTTTGCTCAGATTGACCCACTTTTGGGTTGCTAATACCCAACACTTATGCAAATTGCCAAGCGCAGAGGACAACCATGACTATAAGTTACACTCCCTTGCTCTCAATTTACTTGTCCCCTTCTCTTCAAACTTGATTTCAAGGTTGGATATTATTTCTTTTGTTTACATGATAACTAAAGAGTTTAAGTAGAAGAAGTTTAGTTCATTATTATCGATTGTAAAAATTTAAAAAGATCTCGAAAACGCATTTCTTACAACAATTTGACGTGTGCTAGATCAAAACCTAAACCAAAAGACATTGAACTTTCATTGAATCTATTTAATTCCAAGCCATTCTTGTGCAAATCTGATAAGCACTCGGAGTTTGACTGCTTTGAGGGACTCTTTAAATGTTGAAAGAGAATTTCGCTTCTTGCAATTATTACCAAAACGTGCCATTCATTGCCGTTGGTTCCATTGACTTCTCCAAACCTCGAATCTCTGTGTGGGTCTTCTCGATCGGGGGGCTCCCAACCCCTGCAGTGGAACAAACTGTGACAAATCCACATGAGGAGTCTCAAACATCATAAGCTTCCTTGAGACACTGAAATTCCCGTCGTTGCAGATCGATTCCCTGGAGATCGCAAGCACCGTTCCTGAATGTGGAATCTACCCTGCAGCACTCTTCACGTTTCAGAATCATGCATCACTACTGTGAAGATCGGATCGACGGGGAAAGACAAGAAGGACAAGCAAGCTCTGGATGGAGAAGGCAGGAAGATGAAGTCTGCGCGTCGGGGAGGAGCGGTGTGTAGATCGGATCGACGGGGAAAGACAAGAAGAGGAGCGGTGTGTAGATCGGATCGACGGGGAAAGACAAGAAGAACAAGCAAGCTCTGGATGGAGAAGGCAGGAAGATGAAGTCTGCGCGTCGGGGATGAGCGGAGCGCCGTGACAAAGCAAGCCATAGTCCGGGCAGCGACGAGGCCGGGATGAGGCGGGGCCCAGGCAACCAACTACAGTTCGAGCCCCTGGCCCCCGAAATCATGCGGATGTCTTCCCTGCAGCTCGGCTTTCTTACTGGACACCTTATCCCTTGCACCACCACTACCCAATCCCGGGCCCTTTTCCAATTCCCAATCCAAGGGACCCAAGGCCGCGGGGCAGAGGAAATGGCAGGGCAATATTTCACATGTCGCAAGGTGCTCGGCCATCGTGTGTGCACGCGACTGCTGCTGTTTTGTTGAGCATTGCATTTGGGTTGCGGGACTTGATTTTGGGTAGCTAGTAAGTTATGGCGGCCTCTGTCGCGTCCGTCGGGTGCAAGGTTTCGGCGTCTCTGGCCCCTTCCAGCTCTAAACTTGAGAAGAGCGTCCGGCCAGCCTCGGTGAGCAGCGCTTTCGGTTTKAGGCCCGCGGCGTCTCGCGTGTCGTGCAGCTTGGAGGAGAATGTGAGGAGCATCGTGGATGGCGCCAAGGCCGCCGCTATCGTCTTGGCTTCCTCCGCTCTCGTGGCTGGGGTAAGTGGTTTGCATTTGTACTAGCTTGCTTGGAATCTGTTGCGTTCGTTGGTTTTAATGTCCTTTGAATTGGCTCAAATGCCATGGCGTACCGTAGTAGGCCATGATGGAGACTGGAACGGTTCTGGACTGTTACCCTTCTCAAGCGCATTCAGGCTTCATTTGCTTAGAATTGATGTCGTGAATGGCATGAAAGAATCGCATATTGTGCAAAGCATGAGCATGAGCATAAATAGGTTCCGAATGGACCATAGGGTTATGGAATTTGTTGGCAGCATGTGTATGTGCATGGTTTGTATGGTTGGGGAATGGTCCTCCACTTGGTTATGTTGATTGCCTGGGCGTTGTTGATTCTTCTGTTGCAGGCAGCCGTGGCCGAGGGCAATCCCGCGCGGTTGACGTACGACGAGGTGGTGTCCCAGACCTACAACGAAGTGAAGGGCTCCGGCACCGCCAACCAATGCCCCATCATCGCCAGCGGCTCGGACAAGTTCTCGTTCAAGTCCGGGAGCTACACATTGAAGAAGCTTTGCTTGGAGCCGACCTCGTTCACGGTTGCAAAAAGCGAATGGTGGTTTATGGGAGGAGATTTCCGAGGATCATTCAATGACTGATCCCTCCAATATCTTAAGCAGAAAATCGTAAGATCATTATAACTGCATGACCACAATTTATGAGAAGATTATAATTTTTCATTCTATTTACTGTTTGATGCACAATTCCAAATACATAAGACTATGATTACGTATATCCCTGGATGGATAAGATTGGTACACCATTTATAAAAACAAAAAAATCCCAAGCTCCCAGGCCACTTCTTGATTGCTATGCTTTTCACTCAGATTTCTCTCTCCTCTCTTTCGCTGGTGATCCCTAGGTCAAACCAAGTGCACGATTTAACAAAAGAAGTCCATATACTGTATGACATGCTATTTTGGTGGCACAAAAATCATGGATGACATTAAGTAGAATGCGACGGTGTACTGGTCAGGCACCTTCAGCACCATGACATTGCTCATCAGCGATTTCAGGGGATATTATATGAACACCGTGTCAACCGTATGATGTTCCTCCACTTTGACATTTTAATATTGAGCTCTGTCGTCACGAACACGAAAGTGTTGCAGACTAATTGACCAAGAATAATTTACTCCTCAGTCTTCTTTCATCGCACTACATTTGATGCAACCTTCTGTTCTCACATGATCTGCTTTCGGAAGGCATCCTCGTCCGTGATAAGAGACGGGATTGTCCATGATCCTAGCACATGCACAGATTTGCTCCCACCTGCCACGAGCATTAATTTTGAGCAGCAATGATTAAGCGACATGAATCACTAAGTCTGTTTAAAGTTACCAAAATGATATCAATGACCCAACAGAACCGACGAAACGAGGTCGTCACCTTCTTTCACAGCCTCCTCACAACGCTTCTGATATTTGACTCGAATGTTGGGTTCCAGTTCTTCCAATAGCTTTTGATACTTGACTTCACTCTTTCCAATGAAATCAACCTGCAAGTCAGTTGTCCAAGACATGAGTAATTCCATGTGATGTGATATACAGGTACAGAGAGAGCACTTTTGACTTGGATGAGAATAGTACGCTAGTCAAACGATTGTCCTACCAAGTAGAGTAGCTCAGAGATGAGGACCTACAAGCCTGGTGGGTGCCTCACGAGGCCCATAAATGTACAAAAACATACGGAGCACGTTGAAGGTGTTCTTTCCTACATCTTCCTGCACATACGCATATTTTAAGCTGTAATTTTTGAAGTAATTTTCTTGTGGAAAACCAGCTGTCAACAGAGGTAGAGCACAAACACGTTTAGAAAGAGCCGTGGGCCAATAATAATCACCTCATAGTCGTACCTGCCATACACAGAAAAAAAAAATTTAATCGTTTCTTCCACTAGTTTATGAACCAAAGCAAATCCATCACGAAAGTAATCAGAGATGTGCTTTAAAACATTCACTTGAAATCATGAACTTCWTGCAATGCGTTAGAAAATGACGGCAAATCAAATTTTAACAATCTGACCTAAAACTCATCAAACTCCAGATTCAATCGATTTTCAGTAATTACTTTAAGTAGACAATCTCACTCACAAATCATCAGCTATYTCCACAAGAAGCTCCGAAATAGAAAGAAACTCGTAATGAGCCACATYAACCTGTTCAATTGTGACATRCCAGTGATCAAGTCAGTCCTAACCACGAAAGGTGTACGATGAACTTAGTGTCATGGAATGTGAGATCTGAAATAAAGAAGTATGATAGAAACGGAAACAAAGCATGATCGAAACCTTAGGGGTAGCACATTACAGGGAGCGTAGAAATTCACTCTCAAGGGTCTGGCATTGAAAGTGATGAGTACCAACCGGTTCGTTGCGCAAGCCATACAAAAGGAGGTTCAGTACACGATAGTCAAATGATTTAAGGCGTATAGCTCGCAAAACGTCCTCAACCTTGACCTGTTGAAACCGCAGTGTCATGAATGAATATAATCACTTCGCCCAGCAAACAATCAGAAATATTTTCATCACTGTACCGAAAGCACAATGAAAAATTAGAGCTCTCAAAACTTGCCTCTTCTCTAGTTGTGAGCGCCGTACAAAGAGACCGCTCCAAGCGCCAATACTGAAGACCATCCATGAGCTCATCGTCAATCCTACACCAAAAATAGGAATCATATTCACTTCCCAAGAGATGGATCCACATACCTCATTCCTGTGTCAAGAATATGCATCATATTTCAGCACAGTAAGGGAGCCTAATCGTTCACTACAGTATCCACAACCAGAGCTTCAGATTGGTGCGTTTACAGAACTCTCCATGAGCGCTCCTACTCTTTGCTCAACTAAGCGCATAGCAGCTCTAACTGAAGGCTAATAAAACATGTGCAAGTCGATGCRATTGACGGTCTGTAAAATAAAAGATATCAACAGAACAAGATTTCAGGCTGCTTGCCTCTTTGTCAGTAAACCACTCTCACGTAGTATTGCTCGCAATCCTGCAAATGGATCCTTCCCTGATCCATCTGCAACAGAACTTGACGCATCGTGCAAACGTTTTGAAACCCCCATCAATGCAGATAAACACAATTGATCTTCATTCTGCTCATCTAGCTATTTCCACAGCCACAATCACAACAATGATCTCCTCAGTTTGAAAAGCACTGAGTTTGGAAATGAATCTTAAGCCAACCTATGCCTGTCCAAATCACACACAATGAACAAACCACTACATAAACTCTCCAAGGTTCTGTCTTCACAAGTAACAAACATATAACCGGAGATGATATTAATGAATTYCCCAACTCTAGGCTGCTGAAACCCAGCACTCACGCAAACTGCAGTGGCAAGGACAAACCTGATATATATAAGACTCCACAAATACAAGCAATGGGAGATGGCGAAARACATCAATGGGATTCTCCACGTCCATGTCATGGAACATAAAATATGATCTGCACTGTCACCGGAAAGCCCCTTATCACAGCTGAAACATCAAGTGCTGACCCAAGCACATGCCATAAATTGTTAATTATGCTGARGAAATTGAAAACATCAAAACTTACGAGATGCAATCTCGATATGGKTTKAAGTACAATACCGCATTAGACTCTTCATAGKTTTTWCAGTAAAATTAGAATGTTTCAGGAAYKAAAGACATCATTAYATAGAAAATTATTCCCATRAATCATTCGGATGTCGTCCTACGTCACGCTGAACTTAACGAGGCCTCTCCGTGAACCAGTCTACTTTCACTGAAAACCCTGTTTCTTGATCTAGGTCTAGCAAAATAAAAAATGCATATCACAATCGATGATAAACGATCCGAGGTAGTCACAGGCACTTACGAAGTCTTCCAGTGTAGATCGAGCCCGTTCCATGCTTTTAAARCTGACCATGCAGTTCAAATCACCGCCTTCGAAAGATGCACTTCTTTGTTTCYKGGTAYTCARTGTTTGTTCACCTACGTCATCMGTTATTTGWAAATCTGTACTCCGGTGATCCTTTCGATTGCTTAATCCCTTTTGTGAAGTCGTTAGCTCCATTTTGAGCTTGTCTTCTGCTGCAGTTTGTGTCCTAGGCGAGTTACGCTGCGGCTTGCTGTCAGAAACTGCACAGGCATTCCATTCCACAGATGCGCTCATCTAGGACTGCAAAGAAGATAAGACTGATCCTAGATTTGACGCAATTTGCTGTATTCCTTGTAGCGTTGTAGAGACACTGTAAGGACTTGCAAAGAAAGGAACTCATAAAAGCGTTGCAAGGAAGTCGACGTACCTGAGGTATGTACATGTGCCATTTCATCAAATAATGTCGAAGCCATCATCTGTCAACAATAACTTAAAATTAAAATCTGCTCATTTTTCATATTTTCTATGCTTCATTAGAACATGAACCACTGCAGGAATCCAAGCGGCTTCCTATTATTAATAGAAGCTTTGTCCTTAATGTTTGTATTTCCAACTATTTTCCGATTAGAACTGGATATAGGAATTGCAGTGTTCACACATTGCATCCATAAGTGTGACGTACATACTTTCAATACGGTCTACATTCTTGAATGAATTGTCCAGTATACATCACAAAATGCCTTCCATACCAAAATCAATACGCAATACTGCATAGCAACGTAAGACAATAATGCATATGTTGCACCCTATATCAAAAGACATAAGACATAAGGTATGAATTGGATTCACTGCAGATCAGGTGTGAATCCAGTTAAATTGCACAAGATTCTCTTAATCTAGGGTACAGTGACCGTACTCCAGAAACCATTATCCCCACAATGCCTCTATCCCCAAGGAGGCAAAACAAACAAAGTGAAAGGCTAATTAATGCCTGCAATTCGTTTAGAAGACGAGAAACGTTAAATTATAAAAAAACTCATGTTTCAGTGAACCGAAGCTCACCTTCGGAACCGCATCCAGCAGGACTGCACACAGGCTCTCCATCTCGGCAGAACTCTTGCCATACTCACCCTACATCCAACAAAATCTCATTAGAAAGCATTGCAACATTTTACAAACCAACAAACCTAATTCACTCTTATCAATAAGAGACATATTAACATTTTTCAAGTATAAATGAAATTCATAATCGAGCCATCAAATTTTTTGACAAACACCTCTGGAGCCCTAAACCCTAAACCCTGACCGCGACACCAATTTGTCGTGTTAGTGCGTGTTACGAAATGCACTATTACATTTTACAAGGGAGGAGAATTTTCAAACATTGTTTGCTTAGTGTATTAGTGCTATTCATGTTCAAGAACCGTCACAAATATCATTTGGTAAAATACTCTTCCCCCATAAAAAGTTACAACCATTGGTAAGTCCATTTCATAACATGCACTACTAGGACAAATCAGTGTAGCTGAAAACCAATTCCATTACATGCGGAACTGGACCTCTCAAGAACAACCAATTTCGAATCATAAAAGGCAAATCAAGTGACAATCCCGATGAAATCAAAACAAGGATCAGTCAAAAAAACGAACAAGAAAACACTTGCACCATGTCGAAGAATGCACAGCGGGGTTAATGGTCGTGAAAGAGACACAATGAAGTGCATTCACCAGAATCAGGAGAAACTCGGCAAGAAAGCGGTTGGTCGGGGAGTGCGAGGTGGCGATGGCATGCGAGTGAAGAAGCCGGAGATATACCATAACAAGCCTTTGATGGTGGCGTTTTAACCCCTTCAGGATGTTGCCCAGCAAAATACGATGTGTATGCGTTATAGGTTCTCTATACAATCTAGATTTTGGGCATGAAAAATTGGGTTTTTAGGGCCTAGAAAATTAAATGGGATTGAGGTATGTGCAAAGCTTGCTCTACATTTTTTTTAAGATATTTACACCTTAGTGAAGTATAGAGAAAAAATCGGTGTATTCATTGAGAATACGTACAATGTGGTCTTGGCCGAGGCATAGTTTTTACCCCTTTATTCTTTTATTTTATTTTTTAATCTCATAATTTGCTCCACAACTTTGCCAAGGTGTTTATAATTTCATGCTTTGCCCAATACGTAAGGGAACCATCACAAAAATGTGAAATACTCGAAACCGAGGCCCAGGCATGATCACCACATTCTACAGGGGTTAACCCCTAAAGGTCTATATATCCAAAGAGTAGATGCTCGTTGGAGAACCTTTATTGCAACTTTCAATATAACCATTTTTGGTAATTGATTGAAACTAAAAAAATTAAGCTTGACAAGATTTCTTCTTCATCTTGAAATTTTGAGAATAAAATTGCAATTTTTTATGAAACAAATTGAAATTTCATAATTACATCCTGATATACAGTTCATAGTTTCAATAAATAAAAATATAGGATTGATATTCAAATACAATCTAATATACTACATATTCAGATATGGTGTTTGACCAATTAGCAATGAATCTCATCTTGAAGAATTTGATCTTGGAAAGATGGGTCGATGAACACTAGCTTCAAGCCTCACTGTCACCACTCTATTTGCTGCTATTTTGCAACTAGATATGAATGAAAAATAACATGTATATTTATTTTTCATAAAAGAAATCATGTGTGCTACAAAAAAAAATTTATTTTATTTATTTTATTTTCTTTGAAATTATTGTGAATTTCTTAAGAAGATAATGAAAAAAAAATCATATCAAATACAAAATTTACTCAAAAAAATCTAATATTTCCACCATAAATGTATATTATAGACTACAATATTATGGTATAAACCAAATTTACCTTGTCACTCATAAATTAAAAAATAAAAAAGTCTTGGTTATAGGCCTGAAGTTCATATTGCTATAATTAAATATTGAAATTTGTGAATTTTTCAAAATATCCAATTGGAACAGAAGTTGATAAGCTTCATATCTATAATTGAACTCGAATTTAAAATACATCACCATTATGTCCAAAATTCACATCAAGAATAAATATTAAGAAATGAAGAGGGGGATGATCCGTAGAGTAATCCCTAAGGGACCATTGTCCATTTGCCGGACAAATGAAATTACAAGGAGGTATCTACGTTCTCAATTTTATTTTGTTTTTTTGAGAGTTTTTTGGAAGATAGAAAAAATGATTAGCTTGGTGGGAATATAATTTATTTTTTTGATCGGTGCCCGCAAACAAAAGTATGCCTAAGTAAGCTCAAAACAGGGGGACGTGGTAGCCAAAAAAAAGAAAATTAAAACTAAAATTAAAATTAAATTTTTGATTTCTCATAGATTATATTTTTTCCTACATAGAAATATTTGATTAATTCCATTTGGATTTGCTAAGAGAAAGTTATGGACAATCTTGTTTGTTGAGTAATTTGAGTATTTTTTTTGAAAAAATAACTTGGTGGATTCATTTTTTAATGCAATTTTTACAATTTTTGAAGAAAAGATTTTTTAACATGGTTTATTTTTCTTGCTAAAACAATCTCACTACTAGAATTAGTGCATTTTAATTCCATCTTAGAGATATTAATAATTTAGATTTTATTTCTATCTTATACTTAGTACTTCTATTTAACAATTTTTTAAAGAAAAAAAATTAAGATTTTTTTGTACTTATTTATTTTTTCCTAGACTCTCAACACAATTTTCCACCACAAAAATTTAAAGCTCAAAAGTCTATAGTGCAAAAATTTAAAGTTAAAAAGGTTCAAAGTCAAATAATCTAGTCCCTCAATGTGATGAAAAACTTGTTTTCTTCACTTTAAACCCAGATATCTTGCAATTTGTGCTGTCAAAATTTCTTAAATTTTTACCACATATTCTCATACTAGATAGGTGTAAGATTCTATGGTTAGATGTGAAAAAAAAATTCCAATTTTTTTTATTCTTTGCTATAGTTTTGAGTGTTTTTTGCAAAAAAAATAAGGCCTTCAATTGGTCCTTGAGGGGGTTAAGTAGCTTCTACATTAGAAAATTCAATAACACCTTAATGAGGGAATTTGCAATACTATTCATTGAAAATATACTCAATCAACTTCAAATTCTTTTAATGAATTTTTATTTATTTCCATTCTACAGTCTTAGGTAAAGTCATCTGAAGAATGTTTTGCATCCTCAACATTGTTTCTAGGTTACTTTCAAACATTGGGGTGGTTGTTGTAGAAATCATCTTCTTTGGTACTATGAAAATCATTTGCTTAAAAATAAACAAGAGCACCAATAGAAAGTCAAACTATTTTGCAAGACCTCTCCTTTCTATTTAAAATTCAGAGGTAGAATATATGCATTTTTGTCTTAGGTATAGTAGAGGGTTTTGCTATCATCCATCAAATGCTTTTAGGCTATTGTATTGTTACAGGGTTAACTTTGTGAAGAGGGTCCTATGACCAAAGAAATGAACTTATAAATCCTTTCACTTTTATGTTTCCATTTTGTGATTGTATATTTTTAAGATTTTAATTTCGTTTTTTTGAAATGAAATCAGATATCTTCTATAAGTCATAAAAAATTTACATTTCTTTGTGAAAAGTTTGAAATCACTATGAATTTTTTAAGAGAAAAGTGGATAAAATTCATATCAAATACAAAATTAGCTCAAAAAATCTAAATTTTTTCTAAGTGGATATATGATAGCACTTGCAAAATATCTTAGAGTAAAAGCATTGACTATGTCTTTTATAATTAAACAATCAAGAGATTGTGTATGTAGGCCCAAAGTTCAAATTGGAGTAAGATAATTTTAAGGCCACTTTATATTAGGATTCACTTTTTATCTAGTTTCAAAACCACCAAAATTTACCAATAGGTGTGCTTAGACCCTTTAATTGATCCATCAATTAGGACCATAGGCTTTGTATTTGAAGTTAGTCTAATTTTCTTTTATACCACATCTATCCTTTAAATTAGGCTATTTGTTTGTTTATTTGTTTTGTTTTGTTTTGTTTGTTACGTTGAGATCTCCCGGACCGTGCATCGGCCGGTGGCGTGCTTGGTACCGTCGGAAAGCCCTCGGCGAGGAGGGGTGCACCAGCTTGGTTTCATGGCGTTCCGACCTACGAGGTGAAAGTTATTGATTTTTGAGTTATTTTTGGTTTGAAAAAATTAGAAAATTACTTTTACTTTAATTTTGCCCGTGGCAACGGCACAGGGCACACTAGTCTATCCTTTAAATCAGGTTGTTTGTTTGTTTTGTTTGTTACGTTGAGATCTCCTGGACTGTGCGTCCCCCGGCAACGTGCTTGGTACCATCGGAAAGCTCTTGGCGAGGAGGGGTGTGCGGGCTTGGTTTCGTGGCGTTCCGACCTCCGGGGTGAAAGTTATTGAATTTTGAATTATTTTTGGTTCGAAAAAATTAGAAAATTACTTTTACTTTTGTTTCGCATGTAGCAATGGCACAGGGTACACTAGTCTATCCTTTAAATGAGGCTCTTTGTTTATTTGTTTGTTTGTTTGTTACGTTGAGATCTCCCGGACCGTGAGTCCCTCGGTGGCGTGCTTGGTACTGTCAGAAATCCCTCGGCAAGGAGGGGTGCACGGGCTTGGTTTCGTGGCTTTCCAACCTACAAGGTGAAAGTTATTGATTTTTGAGTTATTTTTGGTTTTAAAATATTAGAAAAATTACTTTTACTTTTTTTTGGCCTGTGACAACGACACTGGGCACTAGTGGTTGTTTATGTAAGGATCTTTTGGCACTAGAAAATTGGGCCCAAATGCTAAAATTGGTGGCCATGTATCTTTGATCCAATTTTTTCACTTCTTAAAATGGAAATTTCAACCATGCTAGCACATGAACACATAGACATGAGCCTACAAGGCTTGAACCTAGTTGTAGGTATATTCCTACAACCATTTGAAGGTGTATATAGTATATGTACCTATAACCTAAGTACACTATGACTTGAAAAAAGTCTATAATATAGGTACCTATATTATAAATTCCTATAATCGTAGAAGGTGATTATAATATAGATTCTTAGGCTCATGGACTTATAGATTCTATATTGACATGCTAGCATTTCCTTAGAAATTTCAAGTATGTATTTTTCTTCAAGCTTGTTTCCTCTTTTGATAGTCTTTTAACCTCAAAACCTAAAGTATGACCAACCTTTTGCTTTGTATTATTAATGAAAAGAGTAGATAGCTAATTTAAAGATAGTCGAAATCCCTCTTTATAAAAAAAACGAGTAATAAATGTGTAGCTAGATTAATTGTATGATTTCAAAGGAGCAAGCTCAAATGTTTATTCATTGCATGTTTGCACAACTACASTCTATGTGTGCAATTTTGAAAAGAAAAACAAACTTGCTTTACATTCAATAAATTTTTTTGTATTATGCATTTTTTGAAAGGATGTTTCTTTGCTGCCATCCTATTTGTACTATTTGCATAAAAATTTGAAGTTAGGGCATTTGTCTTGTCAAAAGTGCAAAACTTCATATWTTGACATTATCTCTTGTTGATATTTTATTTTATAAAGTCTTGCTCTTGAATTCCATGGTAGAGCAAATCTTGCACAAACTGACCTAACAGAAGAACCTATTCATATAGTAATGGATAGGGAAGAGACTAAATAATTGACTAGCTAGACAAAAGCAAAGGAAGTTTACATTCAACTACTAAATTGCACAATTCAAAGAGAAATGATGTCAACATTCAACAGTACACTTCACATAGTTTATATGAATRCTAAGTCTATYTATTCTATTTGAAATCTCAATGCRAGGTGTATTAGAGAACTTGGAGGATTGCTTAGCACTTGTACAACTTGGTGAGCAAGTGGTGCTACTATGAGCTTGATCTTGGTGAAGATAGCTAYACATTTTCCTAATTCAAGCATTCTTTACTATTTAGAGGTATTGGTTGCAGTCCTAGAAGGGGTCCTAGGGAAGACCGAATTTGATTGAAAACAGTCAAACCTAAGGTAATTATATAAAATAGAGCAAAAAGGAGTGTCTAGAGTGTTCATTTGGGGTAAAAACAATGGCTTGTTCTTTTGTTGAATGATATGTACAAATCTAGAATAGGCATAGAAAAAATGCTTTGAAACCAAAAGATTGGTAAGCCTTGTAGGAGAGAGCCCTATGGAGATTAGAGTGAAAACTTGAGCTTGGAATAGAGAGAGACAAAATTTCAATGAAAGTATGGAGATTGAGCTCCAAATTCTATACATCATGCAAGAAGAGAGGGCATACAAAATATAGCTCTTAAGACTAACTTTGGAGTTTGATTTGGCCGCTCAAGCTTTAATAATCAACTTGTGCTAGGAGGAAATCTCCCAAAACAATAACCATGTTGCTATTTTCAAAAAAAAATTAAAATACCACTTAGCTTGATGGATGGATAATGGTATACTAACCAATGAATTGCAACCTTTCCAAGTCATTTGAGTTGCAATCTCATCTGTCCTTTATATCTTCTTTTGTTTTGCACTCTTGCAACACCAAAGCATCCAAGTGCATGCTTTGAAATTGTTCTTTAAGGATTGTTTATGTGTTTTTTATTCCACAGAGTTTGCTCTTCATTTTGCAAACTACTTTCTTTGAGCATGTTTGTAGTCTTCTCCTATCCTAGTATTAACTTTGACTAAAAAAAGGATAAAAAGCCAAGTTTGAAGTATTTGGCTGAAAATAATAAATGTTTCTATTAATGCAAAATTGTCCTATTCAACCTACTTGACAACCATGAAGGTTTTGAAACACTAAAATGACTACACTAATGATGGTAAATAGTGTTACCCATACTAACTATTTTAGAAATGCTATAATATTTTACTCTTCATGAATATTTTTACGGAGTGCATGGATCCTATCCTGATTTAGGGTTGTGGGTTGTGGGAATTGGCGCTTGTGCAAGTAGGCGTTGTTAAGGGGAAAGAAGCGCTGTGATTTTCTTGCTTTTTTTTTTCATTCTGTGATACTCTTCTTGAGAAATTGGTGTGGTGCTCGGTTGGCGGCCGACTGGAATTTGTGCATYGGAAGTAGAACATGAAGACTAATGGCAAGAGTATCAAGTGTGAATCGTATGCGCGAGTGGGATTGCTGGGAAATCCCAGCGATGCCTATTACGGCAACACCATCGCCTTCGCCATACGCAACTTCGGCGCCTCCGTCACTCTCGAGCCCTCTGATGCACTCATCTTTCGCCCACACTCTGTGCACGACCCTGGGCAGTTCGCCTCCTTACAACATTTGGTATGATTCCTTTGCATTTAAGSACTTGATTGCGTAGTAGCAATTAAGGTAATCTATCCTGGAAGTGACACTTTCTATGATCCCACCGTTTGTCKGAGGGTACTGGAMAAAATTAGATCAATGCATTAGCAAATGGAAGAGAATCACATCGAAAGTTGTTTCATGTTTCTAATTCTCCAGTAGCATGATCATGGGCTTCCCTTTCAGTGCTGAATGTCGGTGCTGCATTTCGGATGGTGTCTCTTTTAGGTCTACCGTAGGGGAATTTCATTTTCCTGTGGGATTCGACTATAGTTGAGAGTGATGTTGTGGCGGGAATTTGGTGGATTTAGGTTGAACGAGTAGAAGGAGAAGGGTACTACGGAGGTGTGCGATTGCTTGTGGCGACATGCAAGGTGTTCCATGCCTATTGTGCAGCTCATGGCATTTCTTTGCACGATCRCAATTTTACCTTGAGTTATGATACGAATGTGCCAAGACAGGTGAGTGGTGCGGACGTATTTCATGTGCTAAGAATGAGTTTGAAGATCACTGGCGGGTCAGKTATATCTTGGAGATTCACATTCTTGTTTCGTAGGCTGGTCTCTCAGGATCCAGTGCGATTGTCTGTGCGGCACTGTCATGTTTGCTGGAATTCTACGGCATTGGTGATCTTATGAAGGTGGAAGACCGACCGAGAGTGATCTTGAGCGCCGAAGAGGAACTGGGCATAACTGCAGGGTTGCAAGACCGTGTGGCACAAGTATACGGAGGCCTTGTTTACATGGTTCGTCCTCACCTGTTCAATTCCAGTTTCGTTTGTCTATGAATTTACTATGAATATTCAATGTACTATTTCAGAGTGATTGGGAATGAGATCATGACAACCCGCTAATGCTGTAGAACTTCCTTCCTTCGCATTGGACTTAGCTTGAAATTGCACTTCTTGCTTAGTGAGAGCGTTACTGCACGACTGCACCAACACCATTTCCGCTTGGCCTAGGTCACATGGCATGAATAATGATTAGTACGTAAAAGTCCTTTCCATTTCCCCATGTAGTTCCAAGCAATAACGGCCGAAAGAACACTTGCTATATTTTATGGCATCTTTCATGCGTCACATAGGATGCTCGAAGCAGCCCAAATGAAAAAGAGATTCCTCGATCTTTCTTGCCATTCCTGCAGTGTGGTAGCCACTTGCTCTATGGCAGCAATGACATGCTTTCACTTCTTTACCTTTCCTCTACAGTAGATTTCCTCTAGTTTCCACTTGTGTGGGAATCTCTGTTGCTGGTTAAGCCGTGTTGACATATTGTTATTTCTCAAATGATAACGCAGGATTTTGACAGAGATTCTCTGCAGAAGACTGGAAATGGCATTTATACACCTCTGGATCCTCAATTAATTCCACCACTTCACCTGATCTACGCGAAGAATCCCAGCGACTCCGGCAAGGCTCGTGATTTTACTTATGATTCATCCATGAATGTCGTTTTCCTCGTCATATCTTTAGATCGTTACGAGGTTGCATCCGACGGTGGCATTTAGCATGTCAAGAGATTGTGCACATTTTTGTCTTGAAGTATCTCCCCGGGCATGTTGTGGAGTGCTTTCTTTTACTCGCTGATATCTTTCGTTGGACTTTGCAGGTGCATAGTACAGTGAGGAAAAGGTGGCTGGATGGTGACGAGTTGGTCAGAAACTGCATGAATGAAGTTGCGACTCTCGCCGTGTTGGGTCGAGATGCTTTGCTTCGGCAAGACTTCCCCACCATTGCAAAGCTTATGGACCGCAACTTTGACCTGCGAAAGTAAGTTGGGACTGTCATTAGGTGCATGCCCAGTTGTAACKGCCTGCCAGTTGTATATATTTATTCGAATCTTTGCAGCCCTTTAACTCGTCATTTTTATGGCAGGAGAATGTTTGGCGATGCTGCTCTTGGGAAGATGAACATTGATATGGTCGAGACTGCGCGCAGTGTTGGAGCAGCATGCAAATTCACAGGAAGTGGWGGTGCGGTAATTGCATTGTGTCTCGATGGAAATCATCAAGTGAAAGCTCTTCAGGAGGCTTGTGCCAAAGCTGGCTACATTGTTGAACCTGTCATACCAGCTCCATCTTTGTTCCCACCTATGACATCTTAGATTTTGGGACCCAGGTGAGACCCTGGTTAAGGGCTTAGTAAACTACGAGCACGTTCAAGTTTAATAGTCCACGATTTTCAAACTGCAACCTTAAAGGAGAGGCATTAAACTTATCGACATTGATAAAGAAGCCGCTCCGGTGCTGGGACCTTGGCAATTGTTTTCTCCCTTGTTGGGAGAGTATATGCAGGAAACGCGCTCTTACAAATTTGACAGCTCAGAAATCCTGAATTCAGCGAAGGGAAAGTGGGCGATTGCTKTCGTTAGTTTTCTTCCCTTATACCTGGTCCCTTTTCTTACTGTTATTCGAATAAACGAGTGGGCAGGAGCCTTTGGAGAAGTCTCTCTGCTCTCTCAATCAGTCCTTTGGTGAATAAAGTTATTGACAGCACAACATGCCAGTGCAAATTCTTCATTTCCCATTTCTGAGTTCCTCCAGATTATGCAAATCTCATAAAATGTTTTTTGTTATGACTCGCCCTGACCTTCTCTTAGAGCTGCCTTCAAGCTTCAAAAATTGAGAACAGCTATCTCGGTCGTCCAGTTTGCTTCATGAACAGTCCATAGCTAGTATCTTTATCTGTTCTGCAACGATGACTGGGAGGTAGTTCTATTGGAGGTTCTAGATAGAAAAGAATAGTATATTGCACCTGAGAGATTTGTGATGAATACGATAGAGCCGAGTGAGAATTCTTTCTCTTCATTCCTGAAAGACTGTCAGTGTGCTTCCACACTTACCTATCCCGGCCAGGACTATTGGAACCGTAGATTCCCTTGAATCTTATGGTGAAGACCAACGAGCGCTGACATGGAAACATGTGTTTGTGGAGGACTGCCACTTGTCTTTTGCTTTGGCGACTGCATGATGGAGTTCAAGGCATGGGCGCTTGTTKTATGGACCCCGCAAGCCGACCTTTWCTCCGTTGCTTCATTACCTGGAAAACGGTATGTCAACATCTTGACTCTTCCATGAAACCYTAAACCCATAAACGACCAAGTATGCTTTTTCCTGCAGTTTTGATTAAGGCATTTGGGGATTTCCTTTGGTCGATATTTCTTTTTTGGCCGCAAGCACTTGTAGTGTTCTTCGCTGATTGTGATGATATATAATTTGGCTTATTTGAATTAAATTTTTTCACGTTATGATCAATCAAATTGGTCGAATTGAAACCATGAATCCTTGGTTTTTCAGGGGATAACTTGCAAAATGCATGAGGAAATTACGAAAAGAAGCCAACCAAGATTCAGAGGTTCGGACGTTCTCACAACCGTTGATAAGACTTGGACCGTTACGGTTGCTTCTGAATTTGCTGCATTTGGAGATCAAGGTAATGGTATCTACATTTAATAGGGGTATTAAGGGGACCAAACAATTAATGGGACTAAATGAGGGAAACTGTAGATGTTTAAAACATGATGTACAGTCACCCAACACTTCAGTCACTGTTGATGTACAACAAAGGTAGATATTTATATAAAAGGTAGATATTTATATAGTGTGAAATGTCAATTAATTACTCTGGGTCCCCTTAATACCCGTATTCAGTGTAGAACCTGGATGGATTCGTGGCTTTGGCTGTACTGTACTTTAATTTGGGAAGTGTATGAGGGTCGGTATTCATATCAGCTTATTATATTATTGTTGGKGATGTTTGGAGTTGGCACTCTAGAGTACAAGATGCGTACAGCTCTGAAATATTAAGAATGGAGAAGCAGCGTGAGCCTCAGGTGCAGGAGAAGCACTAAGAAATAGAGTCAACCACGGATCCTCGTCCACAACATATGCGCTCACTGTAAAGACCTGCAGTTATGCACTTGTGTGGCTCCACACAATCTTGAAGTGACATCATGACAATACCGTGAGAGTTGAGTTTTTTTCCTGCTGCCAATTTGGTCAATGTCGCACTAAGGTTGATTATTTTGTTAACCGGGAAATCCAGTTTTTTTTGCTTGCATCTGTGTTTTCTTGGCCCATTGAACTTTATTTGAACAGCAAATAAAAAGTACTGTACATACTACAACAACACACCTGGAAGCGAGGCCAAAAGGGTGCATCTTTGTTAATTCTATGTTCACATCACAATGTTTCTTGTATGAATTTTTGTTTAATTTTATATGGGGTTTTGTTTGAATTAAAGAGAATACCCATGTAATGTATTTCAGGCATTCGGACTTTTGGTTCTGAAAATTCGATTCAAGATTTTATGTAAGTTATTTGGAGATACAGGGCACAATTGGGATATGGGCAATTTTAGGTTTGCCCATCTTAGAGCATTTGCACCATTGCATACAAAAACTAGTGCTCCATAATTTCACATCTTTCATAGTGTTTTAGAGACCCTTGAATATTGTTACAAGATGTAAGGACAAAACTTGATAAATTTAGATATAGTAGGCCTAATCTTCATGGGACATGATGAAGTCTTTGGGCAATATTTGAAAGGCCAAATAGTAATCTTCATCTATTTTGGCTATATTTGAGTTCTTAGGGCCAAGTTGGGAATGCGCTATGAGGGGAATGTGAAAAGCAACAATTTCTAGAAAAGTGTGTTTTGAAACAAATTTCATGATAGAGCACAATCTTTGTGTTTTTTGGACACAATGCACTTTAAGGAAGCAAGCAATGGTTTTGCTTTGTTAATTGTTGACAAATCAAAGAATTTGCAAATTGACACTTGAAATCATATTCAAACCTTACATGCCACCTCACACTAGCTTATTACTATCCCTTCGAAACACATACCAATCCTCCACCTTGAAAATTTGGAGGTCTTATGTATTGGAAAGAAAAATCATTTGGTGTCCATAGTGGATATTTGGATGTGGATGTGGCATATGGTCTGTGGAAAATATACAAATATGGATCTACGGATAAGAATATGGATTTACAAATAGAGATATGTATATTTGGATTATGTATCTATATACACATGCATTCTTTTGTTACAATTGCATGCATATACAAGTATGTCATCTCTATATTAAAAACATATTGGAAGTATATCATCTCTGCATTAATTGTAGTCTAGAAAAAATCATTTACTTTGGAAAAAAACACAATACATAGTTAAAAAAAACTTTGGTGATGTTTGTGAGCCAATAAGTGACTGCTCAAAATCATCACCATGAGAAACCTAGAATTAGGACTACAGTGATTTGCTCATATTGTGACCCTCTTCTTCAAATTGTCCCTATAGGAGGCTTTGAAATGGATACATAATGGCCTATGAATGGCCTATTTATAATGGGAGAGGATAATAAGATTGTTACATATTGGTTCATACTTTTCCAATGGATTGAATCAGAGTCAGGGTGGGTCCTTTTCTAAGTGGATAGGTGTCTATTTAATATCTTCAAAGTGAGAGTTGGAGGCCCAACTATATACTTACGGATGCTAAAGAAAATGAAATAATGATTGACCCAAGCATCCATTTAAGTCTCAATTTAAGTTCTAGAAAGGGTCACATTTTTTATTATTGTTTTCATCATGCAGTGCTTGTTTTTGGTAAAACCATATGGAGAGCCATATACATTTTTAGAATTGTGCATGTGTGGACTTTGCAAGGGCTACAAATCAAGAATAGGTCCCTATGACAAAACTCTTTGAAAATTCATAAGTAATTCATACCTCTCTACAACGAAACATGGTAAAAAGAAAACCGCACTCAAAATTGAGTGCGGTTCATTTTCCCACGATTTTGTGCATGTGCTCGTAGTGGACTTGAAGTTTCTTTTGGAATTTTCAACTTCAATTTTTTACATTGTGGGGCTTGTAATATTCCTTTGGAAAGGTCTTAACCCCTAAAGTCCCAAGCCCATTTTTCTGTCAAAAACCACTAAAAACTATCATTTTTGTTGCATTCATCCAAAAAAACAAAAAAAGATTTTTTTTTCCAAAATCCAACCATAGGATCTTGTACTTCACTTGTCTTAGATCATGTGGTAAAAATTTCATGAATTTTGACCGTATAGATTGGAAGATATGAGCATTCAAAGTGGAAAAAGAGAGCTTTTTTGAACACTGGACTGCAATTTCAGATGACTTTCACTTTCATTTGTCAAATTTTTTTGCACTATAGACTTTGAATTTAAAATATTTTATGTTGAAGAATTGAATTGAAAGTCAAGAAAAAAAATTCAAAAAACACACACTTGATTTTCAATCTTTAAAAAATTGTTAAGTAGAAGTAGGTCCAAGATTGAAAGAAAAACTAAATGGTTAATAGCTCTAAGATGGGATTAAAACAGAACAATCCAAACAGTGAGATTGTCCTGGAAAATAAACTTCACCTTGTCCAACAATGTTTTTTGAAAAATTGTGAAAATTGCATTCAGAAATCAATGCTATAAGCATTAGGAAAATTTTCAGGCCTCCAAGAGGCCGCGAGGTTTTCACCCCTGCGGTGCAATTACAGAAAAAAATAAAAATAAAAAAATTATTTTTTATTTTTCAGAAATTGGAATCTGACGTGGCAATACTGGTGCCACGTCAGCGCCACATCAGATTGACTATTTTTTTAATATTTTTTTTATTTTTTAAATATTTTTTTCAAAAGAAGACATTTTTCAAAAAAAAAAAGTTTCAAAAAAAAAAATTATTATTTTATTTTTTTGTATTAGCATTGCGGGGGTGCCGAAAATGAAGTCTTAATAGCCCTCTGCAAGGCTGAAAATTTTTCTAATGTTTTTTTTTCAAGAAGATGCTTAGATTGCCTAAAAAACAAGATTGTCCATAACTTTCTCATTACTAGTCCGAATAGAATGAATCAAAGCTTCACATGTAGACAAAAATATATCATTTTAGAAAAAAATATTTAAAAATTTAATTTTGAATTTTTGCAAAAAAAATTTTTGCTACCCGCCGAGTTCAGTTCTGGATTTTTTGTTGTAAAACTTTTGCTCCCGGGCACCAATTGAAATAAAAATTATATTCCCTCAAAGATAATCACTTTTTCTATCTTATGACAAAGTTTCAAAAAGTTTCATAAAAAATCAAGGTCACAAGAACGTGCCCGGAATCCAAATTGTCCTCCGAGGGGACAATGGGACTTTAGGGGTTAAAAATACCTTTCCAATGGTGTATCACATGCCCTGAAATTCCAAAAAATGAAGTAAAGGTAACTTTTTAATTTTTTAATTCACAAAAAATTTGAAATTCAATAATTTTCTCCCCATGAGTCAAAACGTTACGAAACAAAGCTTGTGCATCCCTCCTTGCCTAGGGCTTCCTGACAATACCAAGTACGCGACCAAAGGACGCACCCTCCAGGAGATCTCAATGTAACAAACAAAACAAGAACGGTATAACCACAAGGCTCTATCACACGTTAATTCATTTACTAGTTGGACCTCACATCTCCACTCCAATCTTAACTTCGTTGTGCAGTGTGAATAGGATTGAAGATAGGATTCAAAAACTCAAATTTCAAAACCATAGTTGATGCCATAGTCTTTGTCCTTTGGACAAAAACAACAAAACAATCAAATAGTCTAACTTAACCCTTAAAGGACTAACATATTACGGTGGGGAAAAGGTTGGCTGTGGATTGTCGATCGCCGAGTGTTACATGGTGGGAAGTTACATGGTGGGAAGTGAAACCATCCAGTACCTAAAAATTTGCTACAACACCTAAAAATTTGATGATGGGCACAAGGGGACCTGTCCGTATGGGCATGGATATTGTGGCTTTGTGTTACAATTTGCATCACCTAAAAATGACAATACATTCAATGATGCTATTTTGTGCTTTCCATGTCAAAGCACATCTCTACTTTCACATTTATCCAAAATACGGATGAAAAATATCCATTCTACATCAACTACAATTAATTTTTGTCATCCAAAGGATCCAAAACGTCCCCGTTGTCCTTTAACACTTGAATAACGCAAGGGTGACCCTGGAAACCATCAATTTCTAATACCGTGGGAATCATTGGCCTAAAAAAATCCAAAAACAATTGTTGGAAGTCAAAGCACTGTAGAAAATCTTCCCTTTCCACCACAAATTCAGAGGATGGAGAGTTGCATTTCTATCCTACACAGAAAGATGCTCTCTCATTCATCGACGAGGAAATGGCCTCGGCGTCGTTTAGGGGTTAAGGGTTAAAGGGATGTGGATGTGGATCAATAGGCGGGCTCGTTCATTCAGTTGAAGGTTTACACCAAATGCAAACACAGATCTTAACCCCAAAATGTCGCTTTGTATGCAATGCAGCTTGCATGAAATAAGATAGCAGCGGGCTGAACACGCCTTCCCTCTGTTCCTGAAGGCAGGGGCCAGCTCCACATGCACGAATTGGGAATGGGAGGACTGAGAGGACGGAGGACGTGGGCANTACTGGTGCCACGTCAGCGCCACATCAGATTGACTATTTTTTTAATATTTTTTTTATTTTTTAAATATTTTTTTCAAAAGAAGACATTTTTCAAAAAAAAAAAGTTTCAAAAAAAAAAATTATTATTTTATTTTTTTGTATTAGCATTGCGGGGGTGCCGAAAATGAAGTCTTAATAGCCCTCTGCAAGGCTGAAAATTTTTCTAATGTTTTTTTTTCAAGAAGATGCTTAGATTGCCTAAAAAACAAGATTGTCCATAACTTTCTCATTACTAGTCCGAATAGAATGAATCAAAGCTTCACATGTAGACAAAAATATATCATTTTAGAAAAAAATATTTAAAAATTTAATTTTGAATTTTTGCAAAAAAAATTTTTGCTACCCGCCGAGTTCAGTTCTGGATTTTTTGTTGTAAAACTTTTGCTCCCGGGCACCAATTGAAATAAAAATTATATTCCCTCAAAGATAATCACTTTTTCTATCTTATGACAAAGTTTCAAAAAGTTTCATAAAAAATCAAGGTCACAAGAACGTGCCCGGAATCCAAATTGTCCTCCGAGGGGACAATGGGACTTTAGGGGTTAAAAATACCTTTCCAATGGTGTATCACATGCCCTGAAATTCCAAAAAATGAAGTAAAGGTAACTTTTTAATTTTTTAATTCACAAAAAATTTGAAATTCAATAATTTTCTCCCCATGAGTCAAAACGTTACGAAACAAAGCTTGTGCATCCCTCCTTGCCTAGGGCTTCCTGACAATACCAAGTACGCGACCAAAGGACGCACCCTCCAGGAGATCTCAATGTAACAAACAAAACAAGAACGGTATAACCACAAGGCTCTATCACACGTTAATTCATTTACTAGTTGGACCTCACATCTCCACTCCAATCTTAACTTCGTTGTGCAGTGTGAATAGGATTGAAGATAGGATTCAAAAACTCAAATTTCAAAACCATAGTTGATGCCATAGTCTTTGTCCTTTGGACAAAAACAACAAAACAATCAAATAGTCTAACTTAACCCTTAAAGGACTAACATATTACGGTGGGGAAAAGGTTGGCTGTGGATTGTCGATCGCCGAGTGTTACATGGTGGGAAGTTACATGGTGGGAAGTGAAACCATCCAGTACCTAAAAATTTGCTACAACACCTAAAAATTTGATGATGGGCACAAGGGGACCTGTCCGTATGGGCATGGATATTGTGGCTTTGTGTTACAATTTGCATCACCTAAAAATGACAATACATTCAATGATGCTATTTTGTGCTTTCCATGTCAAAGCACATCTCTACTTTCACATTTATCCAAAATACGGATGAAAAATATCCATTCTACATCAACTACAATTAATTTTTGTCATCCAAAGGATCCAAAACGTCCCCGTTGTCCTTTAACACTTGAATAACGCAAGGGTGACCCTGGAAACCATCAATTTCTAATACCGTGGGAATCATTGGCCTAAAAAAATCCAAAAACAATTGTTGGAAGTCAAAGCACTGTAGAAAATCTTCCCTTTCCACCACAAATTCAGAGGATGGAGAGTTGCATTTCTATCCTACACAGAAAGATGCTCTCTCATTCATCGACGAGGAAATGGCCTCGGCGTCGTTTAGGGGTTAAGGGTTAAAGGGATGTGGATGTGGATCAATAGGCGGGCTCGTTCATTCAGTTGAAGGTTTACACCAAATGCAAACACAGATCTTAACCCCAAAATGTCGCTTTGTATGCAATGCAGCTTGCATGAAATAAGATAGCAGCGGGCTGAACACGCCTTCCCTCTGTTCCTGAAGGCAGGGGCCAGCTCCACATGCACGAATTGGGAATGGGAGGACTGAGAGGACGGAGGACGTGGGCAAACTTCGAAACTTCTAAAGCTGATGAGCTCGGCCGGGGCAACGTAACTTACTGAAGACCGACGTCAGTCGTCCGTCCCAAGACGACGTCAGCCATCGACGACTCCAGGACACGTGTCTCCTGAAGAAAAATCCAAAGACGGGACAACGAAGCTCAAAAGCAAAACAACTGACGGATTCTTTTGGGACGACCGACTCCGGCTTATTGGACGACGAGAAGCGTACAGTCMGTCAGCGAATGACGGACGGATTCGTGCAGTTAGTCCGTCAGTCCCCAATAGGGATGACTTCAGTGGATGACGACATCACTACAAAAATACGGAGCCCGTCAATCACAGTCATGCATTGGATGAAAAAATTGACAAGGTCGCTTTCCAAGAAATATACTTTTCATCTAAAGAGGGAATTTTTCATCCATGGACAAAACACTTTTATTAGCGCCGTCGCTCCCGACAACTGAAGAGCACTTTTATGCACTTCCCAACATTTAGTTACCTGACTTAACTGAAAACTTACTGGAGGATAACGCTTGTGGGCCCCACACGCCGGATGTKGAAGATTCCTGAACAGTGAACCTATTAGTTCCGAACCAATGGGTGGCTTCCTTTTTTTCTTCTTTTCGGCTGTTTTTCTACTTTTCTTTAGGTCGCCCCCCAAGTGAGTGACGGACCCTCAAACCCGCAGCCCGTCTACTCCTCAATTCGTCAGCATGGGACTCCACTTGGTTGTGCTCTGTGTATGCCACGTGTCTTTCATGGAACATTCTGTTTCGGGAGGGAGACAGATAGGGACAGTTGACGCTCCCTGGGCCTTCCTCCGGGCCTCCTGSGGAGCTGCGGACGAAGCTTCCTATGCTGATGCCGAAAGCTGCGAACACTGCGATCACCCTGAAAAAAAACATGTTTTCAAAGAAACTGCTGGCTGTTGTACCAATGTTCGGGAAGAACCGGCGGCTAGTTCAAAGTTAGCCGGTATCATACACTTGGGAATAAGATTGTTTGCAGCATGGAAATATCGGCAAAAAACACCAGTGAAAAAATCTATTAGTTTTTTTTTATTTTGAGTAAAAAATAGAGGAAATAACCAAACTCCCTACTTGGAAAATTGGTTCAACTAGAGAATTGAAGGAAAATAGCCTGAAAAATTCAATAAACTTCCTCAAGACCAATGTTGAAACAATTGCCTTTGGAAGGAATGGAATGATTATTGATTGCTTGATTCCTTGCATGTGTTTAATAATTCATGACGGATTGCATCGGAGTCTCATTGGCATTGTGTGTAATAAGAATTACCTCTATGTGCTCAATCACCTAATGGGGATGACGAATGTTGTGAAAAGTGTACATTTGTCAATTAATTGATGCATTGAGCATTAGAAAGAAAAAAGTGGGGCTCCATGAGGAACACTAGATCTGGACCAACAGTCCAAATAAATATCTAATATTTAAAACATAAAAAATAAAAAATAAAAAATTGATGTTGGACTTCACCACTTTAGACTTTTTAATATTGTTGCCCTAATTTGACGGTCCCCTTTGAGTCCCCTTTTTTTTACATTGGGAAGACTTAAGACAAATCATGGAATGAATTAATGAAAAGAAGAAGAGAGAGTGTTCCTATCAATGAATCAATGTTCTTGAAATGATGAAGGGATTTCACCTATTTGTTTTAAAATTCAAAAAAGATTAATCTACAAGCTATCTTTAATTAAGAACATAAGGGATACAATAGAAGAGGTCCATCGACCAAGTACCCTAAAGCAATCTTGAAAAGATGTAGATACAATTTTAGTTTTTTGTGCAAAGTAGACTAGATTTTATTTCTATTTACATGTTCAAAACTTGTACCGCAATTTTTGTCATGAAAACAACACCAAAATTTTAATATTTGTTTAGGGTTGGAAAGTATACTACTCCCTCCGTCCCATAATGATCTTCGTGTTGGCCTTCTTTTTTTGTCCCAAAATGATCTTCCTAATGCACTTTTTGATGTTGAAATTAATCAAATTTGGCTTATAATTGTTATTTGGGACTAGCAAAACAACTCTAAGTGGTTGTTTTTGCTCCATCCATGCAAACATCAAGCAAAAGACAAATATAATGATTGAAAGCATCAATCCACTCTTACAATTTTTATTTTTTGCATCTCTTTGAGTATTTCCCAATTGAAATAGATTAAGCTTTAGAAGCCAAATCAAAGGTCTATACATGGTCTTAGGCATATGCTAAATGCCCTCAAAATGGCAACCTCACATTCAACAATTAAGTGCTCACTGGTGTTCTTTAGAAACACCCCAAAATATTCACTTTTCAATATTCAAAAACTACACTTTGAAAAGGGCTTCAAAACTCAAATTTTTTAGGATGCAAAGAGAACACCAAACTCTACATACTATGCAAATTGAGTCTTTAAAAAGTTATTTTTATCCTTAATCCATAAGATTTGGACTAACAGGAAGATCATTTTGGGACGGAGGGAGTACTTATTTGGAAAAGATGTTGATGTTTGCATCATTAAATCCCATCTTTTTTTCTCACAAATCATTTGAAACTACAATTTTCATCAATCATATAAAATTTCACATACCAAAGGTAGAAATTCATTTTTGGTGACCTTTGGAAGTTAAATCTTCAAAATTCATTTGAAGAAAATCTATAAATAATTTTAAAATTCTTACCATACAAATGTTTTCTTTTATTGATGCTTAAGATTCACATGTCTTCTTTCATGCATGCAAACTTCAAATTTTTTATGAAACTCATATTTTTATAAGACATTTCTATTTTGTCCAAAACCTTGGAGCTTTAGCCAAGGGTTACAATTAAAATATAGGTTCTTTTACATTATTTCCTAATGGAAAAATCGAGAGATGAGAGAGCAATAGAATGAGACAAAGAGACAAAGAAGAAAAGAGAAGACGAAAGACTGAGCAAGAAAAGAAAAATAGGAAATGAGATGGAGTGAAGATAAAATCCCTAAATAATAATAAATGGAATAGCMTTTGGTGCCATTGCTCAATTGTCAACTATAACTCAAAATACATGAAGTTAGCCATTAGAATAACATGCCACTATGATTTTTTTATGAAATGTCCCCATTGAATGATTTGCATGAAGGTTGACAAGACAAGACAATATCATTGGTACAAATTCATCACAATCTTTTTAAATGTCACAAATTGATCAGAGATATTAAAACTTAATTTCAAAATTTTCTCTATGGTTTTTTCAAAATAATTTAATCTAAAAATTTAAACACCTATGATATAAAAAGCCTCGAGAACCTTTAGACTTTGTAGAGATAAAAGTAGTGAGGTAAACAATTCATGGACTAAAGTGATATCTCTAGAACAATAGAATACAATATGCTTTGAATATGGAGTTAGATTACAGAGTGCCTCTTCAAAATGCATTTTTACATTGAAATCCCTAAAGGATCCTCAAAATGCTAAATTGTGAGTCCTTGCAAGCCCCAAAGTCTAAAGTTTAAAGCACCAAAAAGACCTATCATTGGACAATGACTTCAAAGTTTCTAGTAATTTATTAAGAAGAATTTTGTAGAGGGGACATGACATAATTCTAGCTAGTTCATAAAAAATTGAAATTAGAATAAACAATGATTTAACTGAGCAATTATGGTGTTTTTCTTTTGTTCTTAAATGTATCTTCAACTCCAACTCAAAAAACATATAAGTTTTTAAAAATAATGACCAATTTGAATGCTAATATCTTTCAATCTATATGTTTAAACATCAAGAAATTCTTACGACATGATTTGAGACAAGTTTAGTACAAGATCCTATAGGTAGGTTCTAAAAAAAACATTTTTTTTGTTTCTTTAGATGAACACAACAATTTTGGTAGTTTTGAGCGTTTTCTGAAGGAAAAATGGCCTTGGGACTTTACGGGTTAAACCAACATTTATTATATGGAACAATAGAGCCTTCAACCTTCTTGTCATGACCTTTGTCACAACTTTTGATGAATAGGTGTATTGATGGATGAAAGAATTCTTGATGATTGTGTCATGGCCTTTAATAGATCGATGAACTAATTCATGATGAAATGTGCACTAGTGGACAAGAAAAGATTATTTGGAGATAATTATCTTTGAAGGTGGATTTGTGCATTGGACTTAAAAACTTCACTTGGATAACAAGTGCACTATAGTACTTTGAAATAAATATCTCCAAATGATGGATTTTAATGCCTCGGTTCAATGCACAAGAGTTAGACAACTATGGATTTAAGAAGAATAGTTAGACAATTTTACTTGAATGACAAGGGCATTGGAATTAGACAACTTCCCAATATAGACAAATGTATTGAAACCTCAAGTTAGATAACACCAAGTGGAAGATTAAGATTTGGATAATGAAGATATGATTAGGACTTTTACTTTAGTGGATGGTTCGAGATATAACCAAGAATATGATAACAAGCTCTTCAATTGCTTGAAATTTAGAATCACCCCTCAAAAGGCTTGAAACAATGTAGATAGGTGTGAAAATGGACAAAATTTTATGAAGTGAGAACATCTCATTTCAAATGCGTGGTTTCAAAATACTAAGTAGTGGTAGAGGGTACCATTATGTATTGTATATGGGACATTGATGCGTGTCTAAATTGCCAAAATTGGAAGTTGATATTCAAAGCGTTGTACCTCTATAATAGTGAGTTGTCAAACTTTTGGGAATAACCATGACACACATATTTGTTGCTATGTTTTGGACACTATCCTAGCGCTTCAATATACTTCCTTGCAAACATTTGTAGCATCTTCTAATCACTTTTTGGACTATCTTGCTGTTTTTAAGGGCTCATTTGAATTGATTAGAGTAGCTCTAATGGAACATTGAACAAACACAGGAATGGCGCCAATGGGCTTATAATGTCCTTCAAAAAATTGCTCCTCCATGCAACCACTGTAGGCAATGGCATTTTCTAGGATTCTTCATGTGAAAGCCCTTGCTCGACATTTTGGCGTGATTTGCAAAGCATGGAACAATACACTAGATGTTCAGATTCTTTAAAGATGATGATAGGGTGATGATGCTCTCACCAAAAGTGCACTTCTAATTGGAAGAGATTAATTCCAAAAAAATTCAAAGAAGATATTTGTTGTTCCTGGATTCGTTTCTATATTAGAGGGGCAATCGAAAGCGGCACGTTGAAAAGAGGGCAAGTTTGCCTCTTTGGCTTGACCAATTGACGAGGTCACTCTAGCGTCCGCATTGGAGCTACTCTTACTAATGCAATCTATGCACATCTACAACAACCTCTATCTTTTTTCCTCCAAAAAATAACATTAAATTCAATCATAGTTTAAAAATTATAGAAAAAATTGTCATTCAATTGTTTACCTTTTCTCTATTTACTAAAAATAATAATAATATTTTGATGAGCAATTTCATCAATAGTTCTTTATTTCTCCTTAGATAGTCGATTCTTAAACTAGTTACCTCAGCAAGCTAAAGGTAGAAAAGAAGCCCTAGTCTATCAAAAAATCTAATAGACTTCTATTACTTGAGAGTCTTTATTGTATAAGATGGAGCTTGGAGGCGAGGAGAATTCTATTTGGAGATTGAGTTCTTTCTATAGTCAGGTGGTTTGAGCTCCTTCTAAAGTCTTTCTTATTAATCCATGAGCGCCTTGATCATGGGCCAAAATATGGCCTCTCCATTTTTGAAAAATGTCCTTGTTTGTCTCTTATAATCTTTTCAATGGAACAGTCAAAGGATGCGTCCTTTTTCTTGTATGACTAGACATGTCTCTACTACAAATTGGTATGGTCATTTAATGTGGATCTTTTCTTAGGTGATAGTTTAATTGAAATGAGTATGGAAAAGTTTGGATTTATGTGAACATGGGCTGGGCGATGAGGGATTAATAAGTACATTTATGTATTCTTAATTGGAGTTCATTGTAGGAAGTTTATAACACCTTTCAACATTAGAGAATATCTTGAGGTAGTCAAAGATTTAGGCCGAAATACTATGACAAAAGGGAATATTGCCCAAACAAAAATTGTTACCTTGAAGACTTAGGACATACTACCTTTGTCTTGGAAATAAAGCCAATTTTTTTGGAAATGGCTAGATTAGCACGTGAGTTGTTCCTATTTTTAGGAGATCGCATATTTATTGTAGCTTATAATAAGTCCCATTAGGTATGAAAGAATGGAAGTCAACAATGAAGCAGTCCATGTTGAAAACAAGCGGTGAAATTGAATTTTTTTTGCCCTTTCTAGAACTGCTTAAAGCAAAAGTTCGTGGAGCAACGTCCATTGACATCCTTTCTATTCAATTCCAACAATGTCCTGTAATTCTCAATATTAAGAGTTTTGTTAATAACGATTTTTGTATAGTTGTGGGTTGAATTCTTTGCCTTTGGTTGGTTAGAGGTTGCATTTTGATTCCGTTTGCAATGATTGAATTGCCATATAGTCTTTGGAGCATGGCACTATGGATTCTTTTGCTTCAAGGAACTTGAACTAGCTTCAGTTGTTGTCCATCAAGTTATAGAGAGCCAACTTCGAATATAATTTGGGACAAGTAAATTTAAAAACGCTTCTTTCGGGACAGAGGTATTACAAATTTACATATGGAGGTCTTTCTTGGGTCTGTCCAAAGAAAGAGCCAAGAAAACACCCTTTAAAAGATAATGACTTGATCCTTGTCCACGGTGGCATTACATTGTACTGTACATTGGTAAGGCCGCTTGATAAAGAGGGCATATTGTATCCGTCCATCAAATAATATATTTCAATAGAGGACACGATTCCTGCTTTGTATTTCGATTGGTAACTGCCTTCATGAAAAGCTGCAGTCTCCTAGGCCTCCCCCAAAAGGTGGCACGCCGGGAGTGGAACACTTTTGGAGARGCCCCTTTTCCCACCGCCGTCCGTTCTGCGAGAACTCTGGGCTTGTATCTACCGTTTCTAGAAACAAAACTTGGGTTCATCGCCTCACTGGCGGGGGGGCTTCGAGTGATCATTCGAGCGATTCTTCTTCGCGACCTTCGACTTCCTGTCGCTCGATTCTTGTGCCTCTGGTTAGGCGGCCTCTAAAGTGGCTTTCGAAGCACTGCATGTCTGCCTTCAATTYGCACAAGGTTGTCGTATGTCTTTCTTTTTGGATATAAACAGGTGCAATTCCATTCCGAGTTWCGTTAATTCCTGCAGTGAGAAGAGCCTTCCCGAGGGGATTTGGTAGTTGGCAAGAAGAGGTGGAGCGTTGCAATGGCGGACGCTACGGTTCCCGAAGGGGACATATGGTTTGAACGAAAGCACGGCGGGTCGCGGAATTGGTCGGACACAGGGAGCGGTCACATTCCATTTAAAAGTTCCAGCAGTCACCGTCAGGAGACGGACGATCAGGCGGAACTCGAGTGGGCCGCTCTTGAGAAACTGCCGACGTACCACCGCCTGCGGACGGCGATTCTTGAGTCTAATGGCGAGGAGCAGGAGATGCGCGGGCCTATTGATGTGAGGCATCTTGCGAAAGGACAGAGGACGAGCATCGTGGAGAAAGCTTTGGCCACCTCTGAGCAGGATAATGAGCGTTTCTTGTTGAAGGTCAAGGAACGGCTGCTTCGGTTAGGACATGGACACTCTTTCTTTTTCGTCTTGAGAAATTAATTCCTTGCTGTGTTCGTTTGTTGCAGCATTCGTCTTGTGAAGGTTTGAACGCGTGGTGTCACGAATCGCCTATTTAATTTGTCCTGGTCGCTTCGAATTTTCGTGAATATGTTCGGGACACGAGCTTGCATGGCCCTGTGTGACGAAGAACGGACGTTTATGCCAGTTTTGAGATTTTTAGAATGCGTTTTCGCTCTCTAGTGTTGCGTTTTAGTACATTCTTTTTCAACCTACCGTGTTCTTGAGATTGTAATTTGAAGAACGTGGGAGAAACATTATAATTGAAGCTGAGCTAAATGCGAGGACGTTCAATTCTGAGCGCCGTTCTTCCGACTACTTTGTAACTATGAGATAGCAATGAACTTCCAGTTTTTTTCTAACTGGTTGACATGATTTKTTTCTGCAGAGTGGGAGTAACCCAGCCCACCGTAGAAGTTCGGTTTGAGGATTTATCCGTGAATGCAGATGTTTACGTCGGAAGTCGAGCGCTGCCGAGTTTAGTGAATTTTACACGAAATTTTGTGGAGGTAACTGATTCATTGTATCTCTTTTTTCACTCCGCAATTTGACGTTGGGTGTAATTTCTTGAAAATTTCAAATGTTTTTGGAACCTGATATCTGACACGTAGCTATTTTCGTGCAGGGTGTGCTGGCTTCTTGTAAAGTTTTGCCAAACAATAAGCGGGACTTTCCTATCTTACATGAAGTTAGTGGCATAGTTAGACCTGGCAGGTACTAGTCTTTGGCACTTTTTCCAGCTGGTTGAAATAGTAGTATTGATTGGTAGCAAAAGTGGTGGAAGGTGGCTCCATGATAGGTTGGGATGCCATAGAATTGCTCTGTTCACCAGTCTCCAGTCGTTCTATTGAGTTACCTTATAACATCATTACTATTTTTGCAGGATGACTCTACTTTTAGGTCCTCCAGGTGCTGGAAAGACGACGCTTCTACTAGCGTTAGCTGGAAAACTTGACAATTCCTTGAGGGTAAGCCACGAAGCTATAATCTCTGAACGGTATCGTTTCTAACTAGAAATTTTAAAGCTGCCAAACTTGCATTACGGTAGTTAACTTAAGTCAAACTGTGCAGAACTCTGTTTGAGATGTTTGTGCTACTCTAGTTGAGCTTTTCTATTTCTTTTTCATTGTGCTCTGGTCCTTGTATTTTCTTATTTGTAAATTTATAATTAATTTTTTTTTTGGTTCATAGCTTTTGAATGTCGTTCCTCGACTCGATTGAAACTCATTTGCACTCGATGTATTGTAGACTTCCGGGAAGATCGCTTACAACGGACACACTTTTGGCGAATTTGTTCCTCAAAGAACTTCGTCATACATTAGCCAAACTGACAACCATATCGGGGAGCTTACCGTTCGAGAGACATTGGATTTCGCCGCAAGATGTCAGGGTGTTGGCTACAAATATGGTCCGTATCCATTAGGGCGTCCTGAAATTATACAGTTAGCACTTCGTCTCGCTGAATTACTACCGCAGAGTATTATTTTGGGTGCAAATAGAATAAGTGGATCCAGGAGGAGTAATTGTCATCAAACTAWAAATTTATGCCTGACGGCTTGCAGCGAARCTCCTGCTGCGGCTTTACAGGGCATTTTGAGTGTATCTATTGTGAAAGCTTGGTTTCATTTTCTGAACATGGTTTATGTCAATAGGTKCACCTATGATTATAAWYCCGATGACTGAATCTTGAAMTTCTTTTTTTCTGTTCGATTCTTGTAGACATGCTGACCGAGCTTGCTCGTAGAGAGAAGGAACACAAAATCCACCCAGATCCGGATATAGATGCATACATGAAGGTAAGTCTAAATTTGTACCATGGAATTCTGAAGAGCTGTTGGTGGAATAATGATMCACAATGTGAAACTAATCGTCAATTAATGCCTTGTTTTAATCCTATAGGCTTCAGCCGTTGAAGGGAAAAAGCACAGTCTTTCAACAGATTACATCATRAAGATTCTGGGTCTTGAAATATGTGCCGACACCGTTGTTGGCAATGAAATGCTTCGAGGTATTTCCGGAGGTCAGAGAAAACGAGTGACAACAGGTAAAGCAGCTTTGAACATGGACTATYTCAGAACTGTCAAGCAAGGTTCTTATTCTTTGGTCGCACGCATTAGCAATCGTGTGTCATTTATTCCCTAACTGATAGCTTTTCTTGTTGAATGMGGTGACAAACACTCCTTACTGTTATTTACTGAGACTTCTTCTGCGCATGGCTTGGTCGAAGGGCTTATTAGTGGTCCTGCAACATGCGCTTTTTGTTTTGATTAGACCCTGGAGGCTTCTTGCTTCCTGAAGCTATTAAAATGTCCTGCTCCTGCAGTGAAGTCAAGGTGACGGTTTATTTATAATTGGTCCCTATTGCGTGCTAGGCTTAGTGTGGAAAAATTCTTATTGCAGGTGAGATGGTGGTTGGACCAAAAAAGACTTTGTTCATGGATGAAATCTCTACTGGTTTGGACAGCTCCACGACCTACCAAATTGTAAATTGCACCCGAAATTTTGTGCACTTGATGGAAGGGACTGTTTTAATGGCTCTCCTCCAGCCTGCACCAGAGACTTTTGAGCTGTTCGATGACATCTGTTTACTAGCTGAAGGTCACATTGTCTATCTTGGACCAAGAGAAGATATCTTGGAGTTTTTTGAAATTGTTGGCTTCAAACTCCCRCCGCGAAAAGGAATTGCGGACTTCCTYCAAGAGGTATGAGAGAGTAGACGAGATTTTCAATTCGTTTATAAGTAAATATGGGGTTGACATATTTCTGATTCTTCTAGTCGCTTAGTGATTCTTAATTTACATGAGCTTGCTTTTCTTGGTGATCAGAAATTATGTCATTTTTGTATTATCACTGGTATTTRACTTCGAGAGAGCTTCCCACTGCAGGTTACGTCTAAAAAGGATCAAGAGCAGTATTGGTTTGATCAAAGTAGACCATATCAGTATATACCTGTTGCTGAAATAGCAAATGCATTCAAGGACTACCGCATTGGTAAGGAGTTGGACGAGAAGCTTGCTGTTCCCTTCGACAAAACTGAAAGTCATCCAGCAGCTCTTGTTTCCTCTAATTTTGCATTGTCTAAGTGGGAACTTTTAAAAGCTTGCGTTGARAGAGAAGTATTGCTCATGAAGCGAAACAGATTCTTGTATATATTCCGGACCTGTCAGGTGAGCATTTACGACTTCTGCCGTCCATGCTTTTGAAGGAACATGATAATAATTCCTTTCATTCTTTTCTATCGAAAACGATCAGTGAATCCTGAATGTGTTCAATACTTCGACTTTCAGRACCGAATTTGASAAACGGTAATAAACKCTTGACTTAGGCTTTTTKTCTGGTGTTGCAGGTTGCCTTCGTAGCCTTCATTGCTTGTACACTTTTTTTCCGAACACGGTTACACCCAACCAATGAATTATACGGGTCGCTATACCTCAGCACACTCTTCTTTGCCCTCGTGCACATGATGTTCAATGGATTCTCGGAAATGTCTATCACGGTGGCACGGCTACCTGTTTTTTACAAGCAACGGGACAATCTCTTYTACCCGGGTTGGGCATTTTCAGTTCCCAGTTTTCTTCTACGTCTGCCRTATTCTGTGGCTGAATCCTTAATATGGTCATGTATCGTCTACTACATTATAGGGCTTAGCCCAGAACCTGGCAGGTAACGATTCTGTGCCTTCATCTTCCACTGGTAGCAACTCCTTCGTTATCTATTAGCGAATTRATTTATACTCCCTCCGTCCCACTAAATATCTCCAAATTCGGATTTAGTGCGTGTACCACTGAACCGCTTCATTTATTGATTTTGATTGTTGAGCAAGCGATGTGGAATGTAAATCACGTGCATGTAATCCACTCCTCCATTCTACATCGCTTGTTCAACGCTCAACGATCAAAATCAATAAGTGGAGCCTCGATCGGATTGATTAAGTAGAGAATTTTTTAGTGGTACACGCGTTATTTCCGATTCGGAGGTTTTTAGTAGGACGGCGAGAGTACATGTTTTGCCACTTGTTGGTCCTCGTTCAACAATGGTTTCTGAGGGATCTTACGCGTCTCCTATCGTCCTGAAATTATGTGTCTCAAATCTTGATATTTTTGCCTTAAACTCTTGTCTATTTGGAAAGGGGGCACCCGATGGTCTACTGATAAAAGATTTGTATCTGGCAGGTTCTTTCGTTRCCTGCTACTTCTGTTTTGTATGCATCAAATGGCAGTCGCTCTTTTCAGACTTATAGGTGCACTTGGTCGGAGCATGGTGATTGCCAACACGTTTGGTTCTTTTGCYCTTATGATTGTATTTTTACTTGGAGGCTTCATCCTTTCAAAGCGTAAGTCCTACTCCTGTGAATGACAGTATTTTACATGTTTCTATCTGCGCTCAAGTTAAGTAGGRAAGTGACATTTCAGTGAATGCTGAAATTTTGTTTTCTACGATATCTCTACACAGCTGTAGCTACATAAAATTAGTAACTGAATTTTGTCCGCATTTTGACAGTATTATTGTATTCAAAAATATCTTTCTAAAGTACGTGTCCTGAGGGTCATTTATTTTAAAGAGTTTTTTCCCCTTACTGATTCTTGTTTATGGAACAGAAAGCATACATCCTTGGTGGATATGGGGATACTGGATTTCACCTCTATCGTATGCACAAAATGCTATTGCTGTTAATGAGTTTCTTGCTCCTCGGTGGCAGAAGGTCAGTCTCTACTATTGTCGTTTRTTTAGTGCATGACCACATAAGCTAATTACACTTCCGAGTCATGATTTACAAAGTGTATCTTTGTTCGGTTCAACACAGAGTCTGAGTGACGTGTCTTTTCATTGTCACCTGTGCTTCCAATCATCCTCAAGAATAATATTGGGACCTTTGTTTCTAMTATTGCATGTGTTTTATTACAACAGCATTCAGGTATCTCTACTAATATATTTTTTTGGAGTTTCAGCTCAGTAGTATCACGGGACGACCACTGTATCTGAGCATACTGGAGAGCAGAGGGATATTTACTCGTGGGTATTGGTATTGGATTGGCATTGCTGCTCTAGTTGGTTATATCGTGCTTTTCAACGTATTGGTGACCTTTGCCCTACAATACCTGAGCCGTAAGTGATTTATTTCTGTTTCTTCCAAGACATTTCATACTCACTGTTTTCCGTGTCATAATGGACATCGTTCAGCAAAGAACTTTGTTTCAGAATCATTACRAACTAGATTATCCTTGTACGGTAGATTCTTATTACTGATATTGATGTTATTGCTTTGACCAGCAATGGGCAAGCCTCAAGCTACGGTAGCAGARGAGACCGTGAAGGAAAAGGTTGCAGGACGTGCCCTTGCTTCTAAGAGTAAGAGGAGGAGCATGAGTGTGCGTGATGGTCATTCAGATGGTCACCTTGGAGGTTAGTTGCAGAGCCTCATTACATGAATTTATTATGAGTGTTTGAAGGGAAAATTTCCTTGTACCAAACTTACATGCTGTGTCCAGAGCTTGTGACTACTTGCGGAGAGGGGACATCTAAGTAGTAAGTAGATTTCAGGATACATATATGAATGTATGTACTGTATGTGGAACCTCAAACTTATTCAACGTAGAATTGAATGGGAGGAGAGTCCAAACCAAAGAACAGGGGTGGGGGGTATGCCTTTAACCTTCATGATTCAATTGCCCCTAAATGGTCCTTCTCCGCTAAACTATCTCAGCATTTGCTCTTTTCGAATTCACTGTACTGAAATCTGTACCATTTGGGGTTTTTCAATACACTTCAAAATGACAAAGAATCTGCTTTGTTAGCGAATCCGAATTGCGTGAAAGGAAGTWGAAAACTAATGACTGGAAATCTTATGTTTCCCAGAAGCGGTGCAGATGGAGGAATTCTCTCGTGACACTCATCCTGAGACGACAGTTGACATTGCGAACCTGAAGAAAGATAACCAGGGTCAAAAGGGAATGATTTTGCCTTTCGAACCCTTGTCATTAACTTTCCACGATGTCARCTACTACGTTGACATGCCATCTGTAAGTTGTCAAGGCTTTTWATWCAGTTCCTGTTATTCATCGGACAATAAAACTCAGTAATTTAATTGGATAGCGTGATTACCGTAGTGCGTTTGTTCATAGGAAATAAATGTTTTTTTACAGCAATCGGTAGATTCTTGAAGAGTCCTTATGAGTGTGTGCCTTGTATTGCAGAACATGAAAGGTGAAGGTGTCACTTCTGATAAGCTGCAGCTGCTACGAAACGTAAGCGGAGCATTTAGGCCTGGTGTGCTGACTGCTCTGATGGGTGTCTCGGGAGCGGGGAAGACTACGCTGATGGATGTCCTTGCTGGAAGGAAAACAGGAGGTTATATTGAGGGAGATATTAGGGTGTCTGGATACCCCAAGGTTCAGGAGACATTCGCACGTATAGCAGGGTATGTGGAGCAATCGGATATACATTCTCCACAACTGACTGTTCACGAGTCTTTAACATACTCGTCTTGGTTGCGGCTACCTAAGGACGTTGGTGCTGAAACTCGAGAGGTGAGCSAWCTTCACTCTGACCTTTTAATCATTTAAATGTTAAGTAAGATTCTATTTCTGTTTGGAGGATGACCTTAATCAATTGTTGCAAAATCTCTCATCATACAATTAGTCGGTGTTACTCATTCTTCTAGGTTGTGGATTTACGGAACAGGCAATGATGCTTTTAGTCAAGTTCTTTATTTGAAATCGGTGAYCTTCCTGACAGAAATTTTTTGGTTGTTATTTTGCTTCTCAAGACCTTCGTGGAGGAGGTTATGGAATTGGTGGAGTTGAATGCTTTGAGAGGATCTCTTGTTGGTCTTCCTGGCAGCACTGGACTGTCGACAGAGCAAAGAAAGCGTCTGACTATTGCAGTCGAAYTAGTTGCCAACCCATCCATTATTTTCATGGATGAACCTACATCAGGACTGGATGCTCGAGCAGCAGCAATCGTAATGCGCACTGTTCGAAATACAGTGGATACAGGGAGAACAGTCGTTTGTACCATACATCAGCCCAGTATTGATATATTTGAGGCATTTGATGAGGTATTGATTTCCTGTACATTTTGCACCTTTGTGATTATGTTCTTTGCTCAGGTGCCATGTTCTTTCTTCTTGGATTATGTATAGTTGACTTTGTGGCATATCTCAATCATGCCTTGTAGATTACTGTAACTACGGTTTTTAACCCACTGATGGAGGGCTCTAATTGCACAACAATTTGTACTGTGTAGCTGTTGCTATTGAAACGTGGAGGACAAACCGTATATGCTGGACCTCTTGGTGTACAATCAAAGCTCTTGGTGGAGTATTTTCAGGTACCTGCAATGGACAAGTTCTAGGTGATAGTCTTGTCATTTCAAGGATGAGCTTTTTAAATTTTATGGGTTCTGTAAGCTCTGTGCAATGTGGTCCCTAACGAGGAGAGACGAGATTTTCTTCCATCTGCACTGTGCTCAACGGCATTGCACATATTCTTTGAGATTTTTTTTAATGAATCGTTGTTATGGAGTAGGCAATCGAGGGAACTCCTACTATTAGAGAAGGGTAYAATCCAGCAACATGGATGCTGGAGATTTCAACTCCAGGGGCAGAGTTGCACATCGGCAAGGACTTCTCAGATATTTACAAARATTCTGACTTGTTTGGGTGAGATTCTTGTGCTTCTGCAGCTGAAATCCAGAAAGCTTCCAGAGAGCTTAATAGCATTTTTTGTATTGCTTGAAAATGTAGATTTCGTGAAAATATGCTGATTTAAATATTCAATGGCGTATTTCCTACAGGCGAAACGAGGAGATGATTAAGACGTTGAGTGTTCCTAGATCTGGATCGCATGACCTCGAATTTCCGACTCAGTTCTCGCGATCTTCTTTGACCCAGTTTAAAGCCAACCTTTGGAAGCAAAAATTGACTTACTGGCGTAGTCCTTATTACAATGCCGTGAGATTTTTCTTCACAGTCATCTGTGCACTGATCTTCGGGTCAGTCTTTTGGAACCTCGGTTCCAAGAGGTAACCACTATCTTCCATATTGCAGTGGATAATTTTTGAAAGAGAAAAGTCAGATTCGACATGCTCAACATTAGTTACATAATCATACTCCTAAATCAGTTGTAAGAAGTTCTTGTCTTTGATTTTAATTGTAGTTTTCCTTCACTAAACGACTATAATATTGTGAAATCCAGAGAGACACAACAGGACGTTTTTAACGTGATGGGGGCGTTATATGCTGCTGTGCTGTTCTTGGGAGTAAACAATGCGTCCAGTGTACAACCTGTTGTAGCAGTAGAGAGATCAGTGTTCTACAGGGAGCGAGCAGCTGGCATGTATTCACCCCTGCCTTACGCCTTCGCTCAGGTATGTGTTGTCAAAGGAGGGCGGTTTCCTTGTCGTTGTAGTTTAAAACCCAGTTTGTTTTCCTTAAATATATTGGGGAATGAATGGTGTCTGCTGGAATCTGCTCTGCAATGAGGTTTGTAATATTGAAGTAGTATGGATTCCATGTCATCATTCAACAGTATTCTGAAACATCTGTGGCCCTGATTGAGGGGTAATTCGTTGATTTTGTGGATAAGTAAAGTTTTTTTTTATAGGAATATCACTTCCGAGCGCTTCTCGAGTGTTTTCTTTCTCTTCAAAAWTCCCTTAGAGATAAATCTAACGTAATTTGCATCCGTGTGCAGGGTTTAATCGAAATTCCTTATATCTTTGTTCAAACTTTGGTTTATGGGCTTATCACATACTCCATGATCCAGTTTGAATGGACGGCAGGTACGTGCTACGTTTTACTACTGTAGCGAACTTGATTTTCGTAGGCTGCCAATGAATGACTGGAGTTCTGAATTCATAGGGGATTGGCATGCTGCATCTTTCATTAAATTACTTGTACTTATATTTTTGTGGGTTTTGTTTGCAGCCAAATTTTTCTGGTACATCTTGTTCATGTTCTTGACATTCTCTTATTTCACATTTTACGGCATGATGGCGGTTGGATTGACTCCCTCTCAGCAGTTGGCAGCTGTCATTTCCTCCGCGTTTTACTCCATCTGGAATCTCTTTTCCGGATTTCTCATTCCCCGTCCAGTGAGTGGCAGTCATACTAGTCTCTGAATAATTGCCGTATCTAAAGTTTTAATATTAACTGTATTATATGTGTAGTATGTGCTTCTGGTATCTTTTTCTGTTTCTTGTTGTTAGTTAACTTTGTGGATTTATAAGCTCCAGCCTAATGAAGAGTAACTGGWTGTCAATGCAGAGTATGCCAGTGTGGTGGTTTTGGTATTACTACCTCAGCCCTGTCGCATGGACTCTCTATGGTTTGATTGTGTCACAACTTGGCGATGTAGAAACAATCATCGATGCCCCAGGCTTCCCCAACGCCACAGTGAAACAATACCTGCACTCTTACTTTGGCTTCGAACACTCAATGGTTGGAGTTTGCGCTGTTGTCTTGGTAGGTTTTGCCGCTGCCTTCTGGCTAGTATTTGCGTTCTCCATTAAGTTCCTAAATTTCCAACGACGTTAGAGATGCTGTGGATTTCATCTTGAGTAGATAAATAAGCCGGATGGAGCAAATGCTCTTTAGTAATCCAAGAMGTATTGATTTGCCTGTCAATTGCGTTCCGACCACAAATACGTGGAGTGGAATGATTCGTGTGCAGCAAAGTTTTCAAGTTTTAGCTTTACCAGTTCCTTCTCTCTACTGCAAATGAAAGTGTAGATAGTAGTGTTGGATGGTTAGGAAAGGCTCTCTGCAGATGATATGTCATGATGATCTGTAAGAACATACCTGCAACTATGCCTTCTAGGGTAAATGATGTTRCGGGGATGTAWTTCATGGAACAGTGAATGAAAMMRKTTTRAAAARRAAARARAGTTTGAATGAAGGCTTGTTGCATSATTGTCGTYGTATAYGTGGAGGYGTGGGTSTRGTGGAGTTCTACTGTGTRATCATTTYCAATGTGACACAACAATGGAAATGCACGTTGCGGATGTTTACATCAACTGCTTCAATAGTGGTCACGATTGGTCATTGAATAGCTTGAATCGCAAAGGCGAGATGGAAGTTAACTCTGAAACTCCGAGCGCTAGAGTCTATGACTGTATGGTCAAACATCAAAGTCCTCCATCTTGTATGCTTTATTTTGCCATTGAACACGAATAAAATTCTTAATTATTATTCTTCAGAGCTTAACCCTTGAAGGACCGACCGGTAGCAGTGGAAATCATGCATTTTGATACCATGTGACATCATCTCCTTTGAAAAAGCTAAATTTATTCATTGGAAGTCAAAGTACTAGAAAAGATCTCCCCTTTCCACCCCTAATACCAAGGATGAATGATTGCATTTCTGTCCTACAAGGAAAGATTCTTTGCCATTCATCGGACACAAAACGTCCTCGGCGTCGTTTAAGGGTTAAATCAGATGTTGTATGCATGTTGTAAAATTTGAAATTATTAAGATGTTTTGAAGAAAAAAAGGAAAAAAAAATCTATTTCCAATACTAACAAGTTCAAAACATATGGAAATTTCATTAGTCAATGGTCTATATTTTGCTCTTAAACATCCTGTACTAGAGGTAGGCATTGCCAAATACACTAGAAAGGCATCTATTGTGATTCAAAAATTCTAGTTCCTCAACGTAAGGCATTCCACCACCAAGTCATGTATACACAAGCAAAAAACTCTCTTAAGAAATTGGATGAAAATCATTTCTTTATCAATTTAATAACGACTTCTTTGACCATTCATCAACCACTTTCTAGCATTTCACGGTTAACCCCTAAAAGACCGGGGGTGTTTGAGCATATCTCTTGTTTTCTAGACTAGGTCTTATAACAAGTATAATTTCTCATTTGTGTGGAATAATTTTGATGATCGCCACAGTTGAAATGAAAATAGACTTGTGTATCTTTTCTATGAAAAAAATATCAACAAAATTGCACTATTTTTGAGAAAATGCCACCATTGAAAAGATCGATGAAAGATGTTTTCCTAGTGTTGAGAGCTCTTAGAAATGAGCCTCAAATATACTAGATCTTAGAGACAAAATCACATAAGAAATTCATTTAAGAAAAATGTAGAGTAGATTTTGAGAAGCTATAAATTGATTGGAGTTGTACATGCTCGGCCCTATAACCTCATATATTTTGATTGACAAACTTTTTAGATTCAAAATGCAAAAAGTGGATTGGAATTATTTTTGTAGTTGTGACACCCTTTGGGTGAAACATTATAATTTTTCAACTCATAAGTGATATTTTTTTCTTTTCTTTTCCAATCTAATCTCTAACATCTATCCTTTAAATCAGTTTGTTTTGTTACGTTGAGATCTCCCGGACCGTGTGTCCCCCAGTGGCATGCTTGGTACCGTCGGAAAGCTCTCGACGAGGAGGGGTGCACGGGCTTGGTTTCGTGCCGTTCCGACCTACGATGCAAAAGTTATTGAATTTTGAAGTTTTTATGAATCCAAAAATTAAAAAATTGCTTTTACTTTAATTTTGCCTGTAGCAACGGCACAGGGCACACTAGTGTCTAGTCTAAGTTTGTATGGTTACAATTCAAAAGAATTGATACAATTTATCAAAATGTTGTTTTTTTGTTCAACTTGAAGCAAATTTCTAGAAGCTAAAAACAGGCCTTGGTCATTTAGAGGTTAAGAACTGACCCTAAAAAGGTTCATGAATCATGCATGTAGGTGATGGAATGGACAACATTTTCTAAAGTAGGAAATTGTGACTCCAAGGGCGTGTTTTTAGTACATGAAGCAATGTTTTAGCGTATCATAATGTATTGTTCATCAATCATTAATGCTTACCTAAATTGCAAACAAGGAATTAGTAAGAAAGAAACCGTAAATGTAAAGTCAAGGTATATACTTAGAAAATGAATCTAATTCATTCTAAGTTAGAGAATTACAATTTAAATTGTCGTTACATGTTTTCCGTTTTTCTATTTGCCAAATTTTTTTTAATCATTCAGCAAGCAAAATCTTTCATAAATTTGTTTTTCTTTTAAGATAGTCAATTCTTGAACCTATTACCTTAGACCTATAATTGAGCATAGATTCGTGTTGCCACTCTTCTGGAAGCTCTATTTAGAAAAAAAGAAAAAAGAAAAACTTCAATTAAGGCCATATTCGTTAAATTGAGATTTTTTGTAGATTTTGAGACATGTGCTATCTTTACAAAAATCTATGGATAAAAATGTGCATTAATTCTATCCTCCAATGAGATTTGATTGCATTGGCATCAAATATGAAACATCCATTCTAGAAATCAATATAGTTTATTAGAATTTTACTATCTTAGGCTAGTAGAGCACCAGAGCAAGAACTTATGCTTCCATTTAGGTACGTTCAAACCTAGACATAAGACTTTAGATTTCAATTGGGGCATTGCCATACCAAATGAAAACTGTATGCATTCACAGTTGTAATGTTTAGGGAATGCCAAGCCTAGTTGGATGTCCATTTAGTAGAGGATAAGAGTGGTGGATTGGTGGTTAGTCCATGCCAAAATGACACTATTTCAATGATTAAATGATTTTTGGTAGACTTTATAAACCACGAGCATTAGAGAAAAATGAAGATTTCAGATTTTTATGAGTAGTTTTACTTCATGTAGATCATGACAATCAATTATCCAAAAGAGGTGGGTTGATTGCAGGGACATATTGATGCTAAATCAAAAGAACGCCTACATTTTGACTAGCATGACACCCAATCACTAGTACGCTATGTCATGGTCATGATTAATTCAAACAATAATTAAATATGGCATCTCCTAAATTTTCTAAAATTATAAGGTAGCATAATTGAATAATGTAGAAAATATTAATGAAAATCATTTAAATTTTATAAAAAATTCAAGAGTTCTACAAACAACATTTCCAAGTACGAATTACAACACTTTCCATCAAAAAAATCATCACAAATTGCAGAAGGTGAAAAGTACTTGTTTGGATGGTTGAAAGAAAGACCGGCCGTTTTATATTGAGTTTTGCCAAAATTGCAATTTTTGCACATTTTATTAGAAGTACTAGGAGTACCATGAAACAAAAATTCTCATCTATTGATATGAAAAATTGATGGCTAAAAGTACTTTTGCAAGTACTATGACTACTTGTGAGTTTTAAAACAATACTATTTGGAAACTAAAAATTGTCAGTTTGTGGGAAGTTGATGGTGATCATATTTCACCAAAATAATGAAGTTGCAACCATCTTCAATGTACAAAAAGTGCGCAAGCAAAGGAGCCCTATTTTCACAAACATGGAGGCCATAAAATATTGTATTTCAGACGCCCTTTGATAGGCACGTGTTTTCCTACTACGGAAATAAACTACAAAACTTTCAACTCTAAATCATTAATTTTGAGTACTTGCTAGTACTAGGAACCCCTAAATCCCAAAGTGTAATAAATTATCAAAATAAACCTTTAAATATTAAATTTTTTATTTATTTTTATTTCTAAAAAGTAAAGGAATATGTTTACAATCATGTTAGTCGACTACAATAAAAATTTCAAGTTCATCGGGTTCTATCTGCAAAAGGTCTAGCGGAAAACAACTCCATCACCTTGAATGCGACGCAAAATAGGACATGTCATCCTTGCAATCACCCATTTGTATAGAGCAAGTCTGTATGGTTAAAGGGAAAAGGTAAAAAATATTGAGTGGACAAAGCAACTTGCCCTTTGGTGGGABGCTTACAGTTGTTTGTGCCACTCTATAAGTTGTAGCATCCAACTGATTCTTCATGCTTATGGTCTTGCATTTCATGAATAACTTGAAGCTAACAGTGTAAAGATGATGAGGTACATGCTATAGGACGAAAGAAGTCAAACTGAAGTACACATAGAGCATCATTGATTTTGGAAGAAGATTGGCATCTAATCATTCGACATAATGGAATTCCTCAATTGCATTCTAGTAGTTCTTGTCACAATGATTGAATAGAGAAGATGTCCATAATTTTTATATGTGAATTGAAGGTGAAATGCATCTCACTGTCTCCAATCAATTGCACTAGTTGTCAAAATCTCATGCCCTACATCTACTATGAATATTATAGTTGCAAGCATCCAAGCAAAGTATGCTTGCAAAAAGCAAGGGTCAAATTGGTTGCCCAAGGATATCACTACACTTATCAATGCAAAACGTGACATGTTTTTGAAGGAAGAGGCATTTCGTAGGATTGCCTTTGTTTGTTGTTACTAAAATTCATAGAATGCTAGGAGAATTTCTTCACTACAAAAAAAAAACTTGAAAACGTTGTAATGTTGAGATTAGAACCATGATATCTAAATGACATATAAATTAAAAAATCAATTTGGTTTACATTTGTTGCTCATGTTCACAATAAGTTGAGCTTATTGCATTTGCGTGATGAAACTAAATACTTTGATGCATAAGATTGATCGCACATATGATCTCAAATTGAGATGAGACTTGAGAGGAATTTAAATACAAAAAAGAGGACCATATAAAGAATCTAATCCTAACATTGAGTTAGGTTCAACATTAACCTTACTTGTGTTTCCATATTTTCTTATGTGTATTATTTTAGCTCTATTAAAGTGCTCTAAGAAACTTGATGACTATCAAGACTTACATTTTCTTTTATATTAGAATCTTGTGGTTATGGTTTGTAGGTGCACAACAAAGGGGAAAATAATCCTCATATCATAGCTTTTGGGGGGTAGATATGGTCCTAAAATAAGGTAGGAGGTTCATAAATGGAGCATCTAAGGGTTGGTATGCCTTTTTCATATATTTCCTTTGATAGGAATAGTTTTTTCTTATTTTTCAGACAAAGAAAAATTGATTATGATTGTGAAAAAAATTGTTTCATATTTTTTTAAGCATTTTTGAATTACTTATGAATTTTCAAATAGGAGTAGTCGTAGGTCCCTAATTATGACCCTAGGTCTTCCATAAACTGTACACTTGCAACTTCTAGAGAGCAATGGAGAAAGCAAAGAGAATGATTGACTCTTGCAATGAATAATGTTTTTTTAATCAATCCATTCAATGACTATAGAAGGTCCATTTAAAGACCATATCATGTCCATGTCAGGAGAGTCTACATGGGCATTTCTAAATACTTGCTCACTTTTAGATCCTCCTACTTCAGTCCATGGAATGTGGAAAGTAAGTAAATGAATGGTGCATTGCTTTCGGTAGATGGAGGCCAATGGTTGTCAGGAGCAATTGAGCCAATTTGGTCATGCAAGTTGAACAGAGATTCAAAGATAACCACCTTGCCAAATAGCAAACTTTAATTTTCTTTGTGGCCTAAGATTGTAGATGATTTCATTGGAGTGACTAAGTTTTGTATTTCATACAACAGAGGTTAGTTAACTATTGAATATTCTACGGCCTAGTAATTGGCAATGACTCTTGAGGTCTAAGAACTCATGCATTGGCAATTTGTACTCAATTCTCTTGTACCGAACAAATTAAAAGAGAGGTCGACTCTGATGAATCGAACAAACGAAATTTGAACATAAAACTTTTAACACAACCCCTCAATGAAAATGTCCAAACATTGACACGATTCCGGCTATCACTGTAAGTTCGATGCAACGCCTGAAAACGCAACAAGAAGGTGCTGTAACGACTCATCAAGGGCAATGTCTTCCACATAGCATTTGCAGTCTTCACAACCCTCAGAATCCACAAACGCGATTTACACTCTGCCAACTCCACAGTAGATTACAAACTCCGGAAGTAAACCCTAAAAGCAATTCTAGATTCGTGTGCTTGCCGAAGCTTTAGGTGGGAAAACTGAATTGATTAGTCTGAACATGAACTAGGGCTGTGGGTGGGTATTTAATGTTCGGTGAATCTCCACAAAAAATCGTATGCCGCAAGGGAATAATGTACAGAACTGCTGGAGAAGTGGCCTATCGTTTCTTCTTTCCCAGACGTACAGTTCGAGTGCTCGAATTGCTGGGTGCAAGATTTGCAGGCAATGCAAGGACAGATCCATCCCGAAGTTCAGCTCCGTTGCTACTGGTCCCAAGTACCTTCTGTGCCTCGATGAATAGCATGAAGTCTCTAACCTGGGAAAAACATTCCGATACCCCAAAATTAAAAAGATAAATACAACTCAAGAGGCTGAAATATTAGATAAACCCTACACACGACCCTGAGTCTCCMCCCAAAAGAGATACTTTCAAACCCGAAGTGCCAGATTCTTAGACTTATATGGAGGGTCTTGCAAACCAGAAGATTCTGACTTGCTAGGTAGTATACTTATCAAAATGCCATATACGAAAGAGGTTCACTGTTCAGATAACATCAACTAATCAACTAATCGTAACTAAAATAGGTGTCATARCTAAAATTGCAACACAAAAGGAATTTTTAAGAACCACATCACTAACCTGGTCTTCAAGATCGGCTATTTTATCATCTTGTTCTTTCGCCCTAACAGACATGCACCAGGTTAGTGAGATCCTGGAYTTCAAACRGATTTATTCAATAAAGACAGAGCATGATACAAATAGCAGGTCAAGTAAAGACTAAATACAAACCTCTCTTCAAACTCCTTGATACGCTGCTGATAGACTTTCTGATTCTCAATCAGACATTTATTCAACTGCAACGGCCACGGACCAGGAAAGTTAAGATACACCAAAGCATAGATGCCCAAGAGTAGGTTGTATTACTATAAATAAATTCTCCCTAGAGCACAGATGGATGAAACAAGTTGATAATTTTCAAGAAAATAGATAGCTCAAGAGATCGATGATTGAAATAGTTTGTGTCAACAACCCTTGGAATTTCATGCACTAACAACGATCATGAGAGTTTAACTACGACCATAATAGCCAAAACGTGAGAAGTCAGAAAACCACACCCTACAGAGTACCCTCTGCCCTCTAGTTCAGAAATGAAACTCWCTATTCAAAAGCAGACTGAGAAATTTACCTCCCGTAAATCCCGACTCTCCTTTTCCATATTCTCAAGTCGAACGTGTGATTTCCTCAGTTTTAAGCTTACAGATTCATCAACAGCCTGCTGGACTGCTACAGCTTTCTCCTCCTCCATTTCTACAATTTTTCCTTCATAATACTGCCACCAGTGATGSTAATCAGCACAACAGACAAAATAATGTCACCAAGCAAAGATGATCACCTTTACAAGTATATAGGTGAAGCTCGGGGAAGAAAAACTCATAGAGCAACAGAGTGCAAGCATACTCAAAAATACCAACGGAACTTTCGCTATGCATTSAACGCTAATGCCGCTTACTACTAAAATTAAGCATAACCAACAGAAAATAATCAGATGATACCTGCCGTTGACTGTCCAATTGTATCGTGAGAAGGTGATCATACTCGGCAGCCACCTGACAATACACAAAATTATACGTCATTATCATCACCTCCGTCTAACATCCTTGTACGATGAGAATAGGACACCAGGCACATTAGGTAATCTCCTCTAAATTAACAACTTCCACAGCAGTATATCTTACAGATGACTCCCTTAAAGGTCGCCTTCCAATACTTATGGTCACCATTTACTTTTCCTGGGATGAGTATTGACTACAAATAATGTCGGAATGACTGCCACGATTTGACGAGCTTATTATATTCAGAGGAGAAGCGCACAATTTCCAAAATGGAGACAATGATTCAGGAGAAAACGGGATATAGGTCAAGGGACATACGGAATCTAGTTTACTGTGATACAATGCTGACTCCATTCCCTGGTTGTCAGTTCCACAATTGCAGCAATCATCACTACCATCCCGGCAGGGGGCAGGCAATTCAACAAACTTTCCGTCCGTTTTGGACTGTATAAGTCGGTGGACGTAGCCGTCGCCCACATAGTCCCATACCCGTTGAGTCTCAAGGTCCAGAGAGTAGCAGTGCTGACTTTCCTTCCAATGATTTACAGCATGTCCCTCCTTGTAACTGTTATCAAACAAACCGACTTGGTCAATCCTGGAAGAATCAGCAATTAGACTTAACTTCTACAAATAAATCAAATGCTGCATAGCTGGACCTTAGCTGAAGCCTAGCTGAACCTGTAGCTTTTAAACCTAAAGATTCAATGAGTGGCAATTGCAGCAGAGTACAGTTCGACTAATTAGTATGGATGAAAACACCAAGTTGGCGAATTAACATGAGAGCASGGTATCATATCATAAAGCTATGCTATTATTGTAGTCAATACTAGTTGGACAAAAGTTGTAAAGGAAGAATCAAAGGAGGCGGAGCGAGAAGGAGACGCACCGTCCACAACCAACAAATCCACAGATGACACAGATCCAAAGATTCTCTGACGCCCCACAAACAAAGCATGTGGAATTCTCAGACTGTTGCTGGCAGTATCGGCAGACCTGTACAAAAACTGTCTCATATCATCCCAAGCTTCTGAAAATGGTGGTCGAAAAACAACTCTCAGGTCTTATATTCCCTTCAACAAGTACAMGAGTAATATGTGCTGCTCTAGAACTTACTGGACAAGAGGAATCCGTCCACTTCGAAATGCAAGCGCTGTGGAAAGAGTGGTTGCAAACTGTTGTGAGTATTCCACTAATTTGCTGATCAAGTCTCTCTGCATACATCAAGTAAACCAAGMTAAATACCATGCCATGCTGATCCAAGTCCACAGTCTTGAAGGAACTCAGCCAGAAAGAAGTTGAATCTGCTAACTAAAMATCCAATTGAATGAGGAACCCATAAGAAGCTACATTCGTTTTGATGGACGGSGTTGACAAAACTTCAAAATAAAGTCATTAGTGGTAAACTTTCAAAGGGTGGTGAATTCTGCATTACCTAAACAAACAGGGCAAGTAGGAAGTTCTGTAAGCCCTGAWGGAGGAGTCGATGCTTGCTCTGCAGTCTCTGTGAACAGAACGTCTGCCGTGAACAGCACATGGCACAACTCAGCCTGCAGGCACAACAATTACTTGCCCTCAACAACTTCGATGTGTAGCTCAATCAAACAAAATGACTAAAAATATAAGTTTGACCCTCCAATATCAGTTRTTGGCTTGCAGATCATACAGAAAACGCCAATCACTAACAGATTGTTGAATAAGATGTCGATGAAAAAGAGTCTTGAAACGCTAAAACCACATCAAGGCAACAAAAAATGTCTGATAAATTTCTAAATCCCATTTCAAATCGTTAAAGAAACGTTGCTACATATACTATACGAAACTTGAAGTTCAGTTGCTACAACAGAATATAATCATAACCAGCTATATTCTCTATCTATCATCATTACAAGGTACACTGCCTTAAAGAGTCAAGGCACTGAATCAGGCACAAACTTAGTTCCACTAAAAAATGTACTTGCAAGAGAAGACCTCACCTCCAGCGAAGAAAACGGTTTCAAGTTATAATGCTGATAGAAGTCGTCAGCAAATTGTTGCGAGTCAAATGTCATAAGCACACTGTACCTATCTGTCTGCCCGTCATTCCTGCAAGATGATAGTGAATACAACATGAATAGACATGCAATTTGGGACAATAACACCCCTACGTATGAACCGACTCCCTTTCACACAATCCTAAAGTAATTTCACCTAAAAGAAAAATCATACATTCCAAGATATCAATTTTATGATTTCTCAACAAAAGTAGAGGCTGTTTCAACATCCAGTATCCATAACGACGCACAAGGCTCCAAAAATCCAGTTACAATCCGTTGAGTCTATAGGCGTAGTCAAACACCTAACAAAACGCATCTCTTTGATGTTCTCAATGAAAGCTCCTGTGAACTGACAGAAGTCAGAGCCCGTCATGTGGTTAGGAACAGCCAAAACACATAATCGCTCACTCCGGCCAACCTGAAATTAGCACCACCACGAGGTTCAACAGGAGGGATTTAGAGAAGTATCCGGGATGAGCGTTGCTAGAAATTCTGTGTAGACATTCAAAGACTGCCATCAAAGACAAATCACAGGAGCCACATTTCACCTCACTTGTTTAGGTGAATGGAATCTGCTTTCAAAATTCTTTAGACAAAGTAGTGGAAATAAGATGTCCGAAATTGTACCGGAAGTTTCTCCAATGATCCTGGCTCGGACGCTGTGTCCCTGTACAAATGCATGACACCACGAGTGGCTTCCACTCGTGGATTTCCAGAAGAAAAATTGATCGTCTTGGTGATCCTTTCATCTGTCGTTTTTGCATCGTCTCCTCCTTCGCTAGTTCCTCCATCTTTCGAGGCTGATCCCGAGTTTGTAGGCTCGTTGGAAGAACCATCGTCCGCCGTCACATCAGAGCTCAGCATTGAATCCAGAACTTCTTCAGAAGGGGGCTCCAGGGCATGAACCCTCAAACTAAACATTGATCGCACTTGTCTTCGGTTCAACTCATCCGTTTACTCCTGCCCAGGAAAAAATAACAAAAGCTCCAGAGAGACCAGTACCCSTCCCTCGCAAACTGAACGACGGATCCTTCACTTCAATCCCCGGCACCTTGAGCACCTTCTTGTTCACTCCCGCTTCCTGCACACAAAACAAAAACACCGAGCCTTAACAAACGTTTCCTTCTAAAAGAGATGCTTGAARCGATTCCGCGAACCAAGCAAGCCCTAACTCCACTACCGCTTATACWAGCAAAAAGCTTCAAGCCACCACAGAACTAGCGTTTCTTACTCTACACCACACGAAGTCAGTTTGCAGCCACAATGCGTCACAAAAGGAGTCAAAACAGCAAGAGAAGAATCACTACCAAAAGATCAGAGCGAAAAACAAGCGCCCGGACTCACAGCTCCGAGTCGTTGGTGCAAAATTGGGAGCCAAACTCTACGGCCGGGATTCAAACCACAGATACCATCGTGGTAAACAAGAAATCAAGCCTGTTGCGGCCGAAGAAGGCCAGCCCGCCCAGTAAAGCAGGGCCAACACAAATTCAACTACCAGCCGTCAAGTAAGACAAATTTTAACCCCTGAACCCTGAATCTTGAACCGGCTTAAATGTAAGAGACACTCACCGTAGAGTAACAGAAGTGACACTGCATACCAAGTGAGCCTCTTCACAGCAAAACCTCAACTCCTCTCCAAATAACCTCTTCCTCGTACGTTCCCCCTTCTCCAACTCAACAGTATATCGGCAAAAGTATGTACCAGAATTCTCTGACGTAGCTCTTTCAAAACTTCAAGATCGATTGCAACTCGGAATYACTCCCTCGACAATCACATCCGCAACAACTGTCGGTATCGCTGCACATATTCGACTAAGAAAAAAACTGCTCACATGATCGTCTCCGATGAAAAAAACTTCAAAATCCCGTCAAGTATTATTGCGTAACCCCTTCGCTTCACCGTTTCAGACCACGCGTCTTCTGTTTCAAGAATCTTACCTTGGGATGATATTACTTAAATCGCAGTTTCCGATAGTTTCCAAAAATGCTCTCCAGAACTCCTGACAACTGAGTCGASTGAATCCGCTTCACTCCAATTTTTTCCCCACACCTTCMCCACACAGGCGGGCAAGCMTGATTTCCTCACAGTGATTGCGTCATGACATGAATTAGGGTTCCTGGAYAGGGTCAACATGGATGAGAAACATCCAGTAAACACGATGATATCTACTATTTTCGTCCACTCACTCAATTTCAGTTCCAACGAAGATGGCATTCCAGTATCCATCTATCCAACTTCGGATTTGCATCAGTTTTTTTTTGGGGGGGGGATTTTTTATGAAGAGCTAAAGTGGCAATATAGAACTTTATAGTGCTGCTCTAAATTTCATTATTCATCCACTTATTGGTTATGTTGATTTGCATGAATCATGTTTGTTTGTTGTTTTAAAATCTGTAATTACTGTAGAATTTGGATTGTAAAGTTCTATCGTATTATTGAGGCACATAATCAATTGATTGCAAGAAAAAGAAAAATTGTGAAAATCAGTCCAATGCATTAATATTTCAGCTAGCCCGCACTAATTCAACCCCTAAGGTCTGGAGGCCATTTTTCTGTCAAAAACGACTCAAAACTGTCATTTCTGCTCCTTTCACCTAAGAGAGAAAAAAAAATTCAAAATCTAACCGTAAGATCTTATACTTCACTTTGTTTGAGATCATGTGGTAAAAATCTCATGAAGTTTGACCATACAGATTGAAAGATATGAGCATTCAAAGTTGGACAAAAGAAGTTTCTTAAACATTGGCTTGCAATTTCAAATGACTTCAACTACCGTTAGTGGAAAAGTTTTGCATGAAAGACTTTGAATTTAAAAAAATTTGTGTTGAAGAATTGAGTCAAGATTCTAAGATGAATTTTTATTTTTTAAAACTTGATTTTCATTATTTAAAAAATTGTTAGGTAGATGTAGGTTCAAGATTGAACAAAAAAACAAAATCGTCAATAGCTCTAGGATGGGATGAGAACACAATAATCTCAACAGTAAGATTGTTCCAATAAGCAAACTCAACCCTGTCAAACAATTTTCTTTTAAAAATAGTGAAAAATGCATTTAGAAATGAAATCTATAGGTTGTTTTTTCAAGAATATGCTCAAATTGCCCAAAAAATAAGACTGTCCATAACTTTCACAAAACAAATCTAAATGGGATGAATCATAGCTCCCCATGTGTACAAAATTACAATCTACAAGAAATTAATTTTTTTAAGTCTTTTTAAGTTTTTTTTTGTGTAAGATGTTTTTTGCCCACCGCACCTAAAAAAGGACTTGTGCCATAACTTTTGCTCTTGATCACCAATTGAAATAAAAATAATATTCCCACAAACCTAATGTGTTTTTCTATCTTACCAAAAGAATTCAAAAAATTATGATAAATATTGAGACCGTAAGGGCCTACCCAAAATCCATTTTGTCCCCCAAGGGGACAATGGGACATTACAGGTTAAAATAGTAGCAAGAGTTGAAAAGTGTCTTAGGAATGGAGAAATAGCTTTTTTCATAATTAGTAGAAGATAACATTTATAGATACTCCTTCCATCCCAAAACAATCTTTCGATTGGACAAATTGTTGGAAGTTAAGGGTGAATGTAATGTTATTAAAACTTGTTTCTAATTATTTCAAGAAAGTTGTTATCCATTTATTGCATGTTCAAGAACAGAAATGATCACTGCTGGGCAATTGAAAGATCATTTTGGGACACATGGAGTATTTAGCATACAACCTTGTTAATGCTTATTCAAGTAACTGAATTAAGTTAATTCATAAATAGATACAATAGACCTTTTGTCATAATTATATAATTTCAAATCATTGTCGCTAAAATACATTTGTGGTTTGGAATTTTTTCAAATTCATGTTGACATTTATATTATTCTTTTTCATTTGATTAAAACAACCAAAATGAAGCTTCACTAGTTTGGTTCCTACTCCTTGAAAATTTAAAAACCTTCCTAGAACTTTCAAAACTTAGTTTTGAAAAWTTTTACAAAATTAATGTTTCATTGCAATTTGAGTTGAGCGCTTGCAAATTACTCAGCAAATTACACTTTTCAAATGTAGATTAACTAAAATGAACCCTATTGCAATACTAGGACACTAAAAAACATTGCAAGCTTATTGGAAGAATCATCATCCATTGATACAACAGAGTTCAACATTGAATCTAGCACTTGTTTAGAAGGGGGCTCCAAGGCGTGAACCTTAACATGTACTAATAAAAAAAAATTAATGGCACTATGATTTAGCTAGAAATSATTAGGAAGAATTCCAATTAGCACAACATCAAAGATCAAATTAACCAAGGAGGTCAAGTTGTATAAGAGCCCCTTGATGAGTTGTATTTTATTCAATTGATTAGATCATTATGGRCCARAATTGTATAYGCATTGTTGTTGCAACAACTTAATGAACTTAACATGCACATACTTGGCACGTGACCTCCATTGCTCAACTATTGGTGTCCTTCTAGTCTTGTCAACAATGATCAAGATGACAACCCTAGTTTGACCAACAATTCTTAGCTAGACCCAAAAATTTGCATCGTTCTCAAAAGCATGAAGATTATCAAAACCTCATCTCCAATACAATGGAAGGCCAATTAATGACCTTTCTGTATTTGTTGTTAGATGAGCATCATGCTCCATCTACTTCCTTTTGAAGAAGATTGCTACAATAAATAACAAGTAGACCCTACAAGAATTAATGACCTCAAATGCCATTCAATTACACCGTGATCAAATAAACAGGTCACTAACTCATGGACTTTAGTGACTATAATCTTAGTCATCAAGAAACATCTTAGTCTTGTTTTTTCTGATGTTAGCAAGAAACATGCATGTTTTACAAAACATCAAAATGTTAGAGTATAAATGGTCTCCAAAAGCATATTTTTGTGGATGATGTAGAGGACATTGGTAGATTATTATAAAAATAGTCAAGTTGATGCTATCYTTGATGTCAATGTTTTATTTGACATAAAGATAAACATAGTGATGTTTYTGACTAYGKGTAAGTATATGAAAGTTACTATACATTGAGATAAAGCTTTGACCAAATGGCAAAGATACAAAGGAAGATTAGTCACTTGGTATGCTTTRCAAAACAGGGAAATGGATAGATGTATACCATGGATGACAAAAAAATCTATTTATACAAATTGAGTAGTAGGAAGTAAAACAACCCACTTGGGGTATATAAAGCAAGAATTGYATTCATTGTAAAAACTTTTTGAAAAAACATCTAGATGTCCAAAACAATGTCTAAATGTCCAACAATCAAGTTCTCCTCGTCTAATTATCCCACATCGTTTGAGGGACAATGAATTTCATTATAAAAACTACTTCTCCACCTTTYACTCTTACTAWATGTCAAGAAAGTAATTCCTTCACTTTGTTATCAAAAATTCTCCTAGTTGAAGATGATCTTTGGACTTTCTTCTAGATTTTCAATCTAACATTGGACAATTTTTTTTATAACAACTTAGTCATTTAATACTAATTGAATTCAACAATTTTTCTTGCTTATCTTTTTTTTTCAACTTTCTTTTTATAATTGTTTTTTTCTTTAGTGAACTTCCTACATTAAAGGCTTAAGACAAAAACACACAATATGAATGTGGAAAGATAGGAGGACACAACACACAATACACAATTCTGGAACTCACAACATGATTGGCCATTGATGCTCCTCCATAATGACCCAAAAAAGTCTACTTCAAAGCTATATTTTTGATAACTAATCCAAAACTAAAAATTTTAGACTGAAAAGAGTGCATCAATTCAACTCTATTTATAGCTCAAAAAAAATTTGAAAATTATTATTTCAAGCTTAATATGAAACATTTTGTCTAAAAAGAAGATCATCTTGGGACCAAAGGAGTAAGACAAATTAGTGTACCTTACATTGGGGTCAAATTTTGTTAGGCCTCATAAGAAATCATTCCTTTTTTGGATGGTTTTCCTTTGATTAATTTGATTTAGAATTTCTAGAAGTTCATTTTATAGGGTTTGGAGTATTTCATGACCTTTTGCGTGGTTGAAAAATATTCCATGACCTTTACTAATACTCATAGCTTTAATGGGTTTAAAGTCTTTACCAATAATCAAGGCTTTACCTATACTCACAACGCAAACCATTTGAATTTTTTGGAGGATTCTTTACATTAATATTTATTACACTACATTCACTTATGCCACGTTATAATTTCTGAAATTTTCATTAGATGCCATATTTAATAATATTTTGAATTACTTCATCTTTTTTAATGAATCTGACCCTACTGTAGGGTACTTCTCGAAAATGAAAACTTAAATGACTGGTACAAACTACGAAGGTCCCACCTTATCCTCCAATCCGAAAGCAATGAATCCCAACGCTCTTGGAATCTGAGCTGTTTTGCATCCGTTTTGCAGCAGCCCCGCAGCTATGGCGTCCCCCTCGCTCCCCACGGTGAGGGCTGCCACTCCTACCAGTGTCCGCACTCCCGCCATCGTCTCCAGCCTTCGCTGCACCCTCCCGTCCTCCTCTCCACTGAAGCATCCCCAATTCGGCATCGCGCATGGYGCCCGGAGCTTGGGCGTGCGTTGTTGCAGTGGCAATGACAACGGGCGCGACCCGGCGAAGGCGAAGGGGGGGGCGGGGCGGTCGTGGGTAAGTCGCGACTGGCTCACTAATATTGTGCGCCTGGGCAAGGGTCCCGACACTTCGGGCATTCCCGTGGCGGACGCGAAACTGGAGGACGTGCAGGACCTGCTCGGGGGCGCCCTGTTCCTTCCGCTCTTCAAGTGGATGCGCGAGGCCGGKCCCGTGTACCGCCTAGCCGCGGGACCCCGCAACTTCGTCATCGTCGGGGATCCCGCYGTGGCCAAGCATGTGTTGAAAGGCTACGGGACCACGTATTCCAAAGGACTAGTGGCCGAGGTCGCTGAGTTTCTGTTCGGATCCGGGTTCGCCATTGCGGAAAATCAGTTGTGGACGGTACGCACACTCTTGTTGCATTGGGATTTGGGTCTCTCTGGTTTATTTTAGACTAGCGCGCTGCCTCAGTTTCCAAATTCTCGTTGTCTCTCTTGCACATGATGACCACATTAACTAAGGGAACCATGCCTGAATGCGCGAAGGTGAGCATATTTACTTTGAGAATGGTGAGGTTTTCAAATGTTCTTGTTAGCAATTCTAAGAGGATTTGAAGGCACGAGAGAATGCGTGATTTGGCTACTATTTGCGAAAGTTATAGGGGTTTAGAGATGTATTGGTAGATGACCTAATACGGACAGGAGCTTGGTTTTGAGGCCTACTACCTCGAAATCAATCCATAAATTTTGCAGATACTACCTCGTTGTGCAGAAATTCGGAATATTGCATTTGGGTAGGCGTTGCAATTCGCTGTAGCTAAGGCGGACAGGCTTATTTCTTTCATGGGAAGGGAATTGTGGAATACACACATTGGACACATTGGCAATCAGCACCACCGATTTTTTGAAAGAAAAAATTTTAATTTACTGAATCTAGATGGAAATGCTATAAATTGATGAAGTTCATTGGTATAGGGTACCTCAAACGACCACTTGCATTCCAGATGTACATTTTGGAGTAGCTGTATCTATGCATTTGCCGGATTTAGTACAGGTAGTTTGGGATGAGGGACGGAATGGGTCTATCCACCCTAATATTGGAGCTCGCCTCGTCCAGTTTCATGGCTACTGAGGATAATGAGTCATCTAKTCTGCTTCTTGTTCATAATAATTTGTTGAGTTTCTTGTTGTTTCTCTCCTCTCCCCGAATACAGTTTTTTAGATCATGCACAGGTTTGTTGCTGAGCTTCTTTAGAATGGAGTAGGTAATGGCAATCAGGATATTGTTATAAAATGATTGGCAAGTCAGTTTGGCCAGGTAGGTATAAACTTGCCATATAGTTTTTATTACCCGCAGCATGTATTGCCAATTACCAGCCATAATGTGACATTTTATCTCACTATCAATAGTTGATCCTTCGTAAATTCATTTGGGGAACCTAATCTACACCGGACTTTGAACTTGATGGAAATATTGTGGATTTATATTGCATCGGTTGGATATTTTCTAAGTCGGATACTGTAGTGGATTGCGAGAGCGATTACGAAGGGCTATTATTATTGGGTTTAGGGTTTAGACCTCCTCTCGACCATTAAAACTCTGCCCCTTCAACTTCAAAACCCTGCATGGGCATTATGATGTGRTGTGAATGGGACTCGATCATATTTCGGCTTTCATTGTGCAGGCTCGGCGACGGGCGGTCCTTCCCTCCCTGCATAAGAAATACTTGGCTACMATGGTGGACCGGGTCTTCTGCCGATGCTCGGACAAGTTAGTTGCCAAGCTGGAGAAAGCGATGGAATCAGGGACCGCCGTGAATATGGAAGCGCAGTTTTCACAGCTGACATTGGACATCATCGGTCTTTCTGTCTTCAATTACGACTTCGACTCCCTGAAATCCGACAGCCCCGTCATCGAAGCCGTTTACACTGCTTTGAAGGAAGCCGAGTCCAGGTCCACTGACATATTGCCCTACTGGCAGGTTAGCGTCTCTTTCTTTCCCGTTCTATTCTTGTATCTACTGAGGATTTAGCATCGGGATGCTGCTCTCCTTTACAATGAAAGAGTTTCTGATATTCTTCTCATTTTATCTTGGTTGCATGTTAATCAATTCCTAGTTTTGCATTGTTCAGAGCTCCAAAATTGTGACACTCTAGTGTGCACAGGCTCTTAAATCTAGTATTAGTATAGATCTGACGTTGTTCTTCACTGGCATCTGGAAATTGCAAATTTCTTGAAATTTCACCGATTTAACAAATATAACAGTGAGGTTGGGAATCCATATATGGCCTATTCGTGRTTTACTTAGGGCAAAAGGTCTACCACAAAATAGATCCACTACTGAACGTAACGGCAAGAATTGATTGACAAATGCGACAGACCACGGGTATGATAATGTGTTGATAGCTTTTAGCGAGGGTCAGTGACATACTCTCAGAATCCCTTCCTCATGGAATTATTGGTGATAGCTGGACATGGAATGAAATGCAGATTCCTCTGCTATGCAAGATTGTGCCTAGGCAGCGGAAAGCGGCTAGAGCTGTCGAGATTATCAGGGAGACCGTCGAGAAGCTCGTAGCACAATGCAAGGCGATGGTGGAGGCCGAGAAGGAGACTCTGCAAGGAGAGGAGTATGTGAATGAGTCGGATCCTAGTGTCCTGCGGTTCTTGCTGGCAAGCCGAGTAGAGGTATTGGTTACCCCCTGAAGGACCAAGGATACATGGCAGTGTTATTGATTCTGTTGTCAAGAATATCATTGAAATGGGGTTACATTGCATGTGTTGGTGAGAAAATAAACAAACCTGATCAAAAGAGAGTCCGCATGTGACCTAGTCAAACTGCTAAGAGAATCAGGGGTTTCTTGCTACTTTAGGAGTTACTCCTTCCGATTTGGGTGTACGGGGCAATAAATAGGGTTACGAGATGGCATATCACTGTAGACATCAGAAGCTCTCCCTAGTGGCTAAGACATTTAGTGGCTGAGACTTGTGATATGGGTGCAGGTATCTAGTCTGCAACTTCGAGATGATTTACTGTCGATGCTTGTGGCAGGCCATGAAACGACAGGTTCCGTGTTGACGTGGACTGTGTACCTTCTGAGTAAGGTGAACCTGGTGGCTCTTCAACTGAAATCTTATCATATTTTGCATCTTGGTGGTTATTATCTGTATTTGAGTGGTCCTATACAGAGTTTTCAGAGCCTACATTAGCTGCCTGGTATGCCTTCAGTCTTTCTCGTTCTTGAATTTACAACTAACTGGATACATGTGATTTTTGCAGAACCCGTCTGCACTGACCAAGGTTCAAGAGGAGCTTGATAGAGTTTTGGGAGGAAAGAAACCACAATTTGCTGACATAAAGGAATTGAAGTATTTAACGCGCTGTATTAACGAATCGATGCGGATTTACCCACATCCGCCGGTATCTTCTCTACATTTTAGACATCACTCTTTGCCTATTGATATATGATTGTGGTTTTATGTGTCGTTCACCATCTGATGTTCACATGCCAACCATAGCTTTATTAACAGTTGAGCGCATCCTATTCAATACCAAAGTGCATAGAAAGTCCACTTCGGAATTAAATAGGACCAAATCCGATTATCATAACTTTCAACACATATTCCTATTGCAAAAAAATGCAGGGTATGATTTCCTCTTTCTATGGGTACTTTCCGTGGAGCTTCCTATAGGGTTTACTTTAACTGCTATAGAAATAGATGCAACCATAATTGGACATTTGGGCACTTACGTTAAATTCTATCACATAAATAATACTCTTTTAGCAATTTGAAGGGCACACTCGAAGGCACTATAGCCAGATTGTTGTCATTGAAGCTCAGTGACAAAGCTCGAGTTCGGAGTCTTCCTCTATCGATGTTCCTTCGTTCAGCTGCAGAACTGAGAACTATATGCGACGTGGTTTTGTGCTTCCACCAGGTTTTGATAAGGAGGGCGAACGTGGCTGATGAACTACCTGGAGGTTACAGAATAGAAGCGGGGCAAGATGTCATGATATCGGTGTACAACATTCACCACTCTCCCGAGGTGTGGGATCGAGCTGAGGAGTTTCTTCCGGAAAGGTTTGATTTGGATGAACCTGTGCCCAACGAAAGCAACACAGACTACAAGTGAGTGAATTGGACGCTATCAGCACTAATCTCTTAACCCCTAAAAGACCAAGGATTCATCGTTTTAGTTTGACCGATTTGGTTGTTTTTTTAGTGAAAAATCAAGAATTTGGATGCGGTCAAATTTTATATCACTAGAATCAATGATGTGCTGGTCAAAATAACTATATAGTGGGACAATAGAAAGCCTCCGTATGTTCTACTCAAAACTGTTAAAAACGAACGTTAGGCCCAATATGGGCTTCTTGGGGCTAAATCTGCTATCCTAAAAACGGTGATATTTATCAGATGACTGTCGTTCATATTACCGTCAGTGACTGCTCTGACCTATTGATCGCAAGGAGCACGTCTTGTTGCCTAGCGAAACTAAGAGCTGTAATGTGATTCTGTGTGGTGGTTGCAGATATATTCCATTCAGTGGGGGGCCTCGGAAATGTGTGGGTGACCAGTTTGCTATGCTAGAAGCGACGGTTGCTTTGGCAGTGCTTCTCCAGAGGTTCAACTTCGAGTTGGTTCCTGACCAAATAATTGGGATGACAACTGGAGCCACTATTCACACCACTACGGTAAATAATCCTGCAGTTCTGTACTTCATGTGCACTTTCTACCATGTCTCTGCTCCCTTACACAATGCATCAGTATGGCTGTCCAAACTTGCTCCTCGAAGCAATATACTAATTAATAAGGTTATCCCCATTTGATTGTTGAAGTCTATAATATTAAGTTTATGATTGACAAGCCTTCAATTCTTTTAGTCCTCCTTTTGGTCGAATTTGCTGAACTCTTGCAATTCAGAGGACCAAAATTTTGACATTCAAGTGCACAGAACTCTAGAGACCAGGACTGGCATAGATCTGAGTTCCAGAGAAGCTCCACTTTTTGTGAATTTCTGCTAATTTAACGATTTTAATGTTTCATGCTGTGCTAATGTTAGTGCAAGTGTGCTGTTATTTATCATTGCCATTATCTTGCTATATTCAAGGACTATCAGTCGACATTACCTTGGGCATTACTTTAACCATTTGTTCACATTATTTATTATTCTATTCCATCATATTGATATTGACATTCCATGGAGAATATTGTGAGTCTAATAAGGGTTCCATCTTTTGAGAGGTTCACCCCTATTGCCCGAGAATTGTTCTTCTCTGTGAGCGTGTGCACATTATACGTTTCTTCTGACTCGCCACTACGTTGTGCGTGGGTGTGCCAGGGGCTATTTATGACAGTGGCGAACAGGCAACCAAAGAAGGTTTCCGAGCTGATCCTTGCCTGATCGAACAGGATCACTAGACTGATGACTGTAAGTAGATTGTCTGTCTGTACACTACTACTAGGCTTCACCAAATTGGCGGGCGACTGCCCTGATAGGGTTTGGTAGTTCATTAAAAACCCACGAGAAAGCTGGGAATCGATTATCCGTATGAGATCGACACTGGACCGCAACTACTGTAGTGAATGTCCCACAGTGCGGTGCGTCAGTCATCTCCTATTGAAACATGAATAAACTGTTCTCGCCACCAATCAACCGCGATGCAGCGATGCCCATCTTGTTGCGCCATATGCGGAGTTGCGGACATTCTAGGTTAATTCTCTCGCTTCCCATGAGAAGTCTGTTCGTTGTAGCAAGCTTGCTCCGTCCTCTTCAGCAACTATCTGTTGCGCTACTTGTACTGCTCACCAATTTTTTGTGGTAGTGTCCACTCAAAGAATGTCTTCTGCAAGAGTATATTCCTCGTGTACGGTAGTAGAAATGGAGCAAATTAATTTCAGTGTTGATGCCGAGGTAAGCGCGGCTTGATGAACCCGATCATGGGTTTTACAGGAGTAGATTACCCGAGTTGAAAAGTCACCATTTTATGAATTAATGAATCATACATCTATCTCACTTAAACTACAATTTCACTCCAAATTTGAGTAATTGAGTTGAAAAGTCATCTTTATATGAATTAATGAACCATACAACTTCTATGAAGGACAAAAGGTTCTCTAATTGGACTCAATACACGAGATTATTTGTAATGGATTGGAAATTTTTGTCCTCTAATTGGACTCAATACATGAGATTATTGTAATGGATTGGAAATTAAAAGGTTCCCTAATTGAACTCAATACACGAGATTATTTGGAATGGGTTTGAAATTTTTGTCCTCTAATTGGACTCAGTACATGAGATTATTTGTAATGGATTGGAAATTTGAAAACCATGAATTTGATTTCTAGAATGACAATTTTTTTGTCCTCTAATTGGACTCAATACATGAGATTATTTGTAATGGATTGGAAATTTGAAAACATTTTGTATTGGAGATTTGAAAACAACCATGAGTTTGATTTTTAAAATGACAATTTTCAAAGTGTGAATATGCAAGGCGTTTGTGAAGTTCAAATACAAGGGGTCCCCAAACCATTTTTTGCATTCATGTAAGCAAGTTGTACATTTGAACCTCCTAAATTGACAAATTTTTAAGATTGGTTTAGGTACATTGTTGGGAATGGATACCTAGGCTCCACCTTATGTTTTCCTTAGAAAATGAATTGACCAAAATTATTTTACAATATTTTCTCGGATTTGTTGTTGTTTCCAACCTTAAGCATATTATATGTTATATGTGCCAAGTTCTATAAGTAGTGTTTTTTCTATCAAATAGATTGGGACAAATAGAGTTACATCTATCTAAATAATTCCCAATGCAATAAAGACAATGAAGGGATTAGAGAACATTAGAAAAAATATCACAAATACTCTTCTATCTTTCAAGAATATGGCACTCCGGAGAGTTGAACTTGAAAAACCTAAACAATCTTGTAAAATCTTACCAAGACCAAAAATGGCGGTGTTGGTGTTGTGGCCATACATGAGTGACACAAGCAGAGAGTCAAGTGAGCAAGAGTGAAAGCAAATGGATCCCCGCCTAGCCCTCAAAAMGACAAGACCTATCACCAAAGTACTTTATCACTAATTTATGGCCCARTAGGTGCATTCTTCATTTKGAAAGCAATTTGGAAAGTCTTYCATCGCCTATTTTTTGGCTTGTGCAACAATTCAAGGCTAGAGTTTGTCCCTCATCCACTAATCTTCCCTATCCTTCATGCTTTCCTATATCCGGGCTATTCAACATGAAGAGATTCTTTTTTTGGAACATGCAACTTTCAAAGGACATAGCTAGASTGACACAACACAACTTCCAAGGCAACTTGGKTTGAAAACCACTGAGAATTACACGYYCGACGCCAGTCAGGAAYAAGTATAGGAACAAATYGCCTCTCCATGCTGCAAACAATGTCAGYAGGGAGAGTTGAACCCRGAACTTCATGAATTCCAACGGAAGTTCCTACCATTTGACCATCACCAAACTTGCAAAGATTAACAAGATCTTTTCCACCAATACACAAAGGTCAGATTTTTAGACTCTTTAGAGGGTTGTCAACATTTGACAAGCCAGTCTATTTTTGGAGCTTATTGAGCTACTCAAAAAGAGGGAATTTCTAACAAAACAAAGATTGACCTTGTGTGAATATCGAGAGTTCCAAGAAGTATATTTCAGTTTTCTATTCTACAATTGTCAAAGGAAGGTGCTTTGGAGGTGCTTTCAAATATCAAAACATGTTGCTTTTCATTCCCTCTAATAGAGACAAAATGTGGAGTCACTAAAAGAAGTCATAAAGAACAAACCACAAGGGCAACATGGCTACTAACATTAAATCATTTTTAGTAAGAAGCCACACAGTTCCAAATGTCTTGAATGAAAAACGATGGGCGCACGCTTTAGTGTTCATGAAGGAGTCGGCTTCCCTATATATGTACACATGTATCGCAACATATGTGGCTGGTTACCAGTTACATATGGGCTTATTTTTGGACTACTGTCCCCCCCTATTGGCCTCATTGCATAGGCTAGATTTTGGAGGGACAAACTAGTAGAGGTCAAAATTCTAACATTCTAGTGAAATTTTGCCAGAAAAAAAAAGACCAATTGGGGACTGATGCACTCAACGTCGTGATTTTCAATGTCCATTGGGTACGTTCAATGGGCGTTAAATTTCATTCCTTTGTTTCCTTTTAGATCGAACACTTGTGAAATATAAATCCATTCCATACGACATTGACATTTCTATCTTAGAGTTATAGTAAACTTGCCAATCACTGCACACACAAAATCTAAATCCTTCTCCACATAAATATAGAGACTTGCATGTTTTGAAATTTGGCATGATTATTAAATTTCATGTTAAAATTCACCTTAAAAAAAAGGAATGCAAAAGGATTTCTTCCTACAAATTTTATTGCAATTTAAAGGCAATGAAGTTGAAATCTAGTTAAAAATTCCTTGCATCCCTTCAACACATAGTCTGTGGTCATTGGGCAGTGATAAGAGATTTGGTTCCCATGAGAATTGAATTGATAGTTGAATTGTGTGGTTAGTGAATGGTTATTGGAAGGGTTTGTTGTGTGGTTTTTGGAACTGCGTGGTAAATAGCCAGTTTACTCTATGTATGATTGTATTCCCGAACGCTGAATTTACTGATGATGAATGTGGACAAACTCGTGGAGGCAGGACGTTAAATCCTCCATTTGAAGTGGGCCCAGAAGCATTCGCCAGAGGTAAAAGTAAAAAAAGCCCCCTATTTGGAGCCGTGTCTAGGGTATGGTTTAGACCCCTCCTAGCTAATTTGGGGTCTTTGATTGCAAATATGAATTCAGAATTTGCAAAAAAAGAATTACGTGAAAATAAAAAATTCCAGTGTTTTTATCCAGGGTAATTCCAGCCAGCTGGGCCCACTTCGAATGGAGAATTTAACATCCTGCCTCGTGGAGTACGTGAAGGTGTTAAAAAATAGCTGACTCTGAAAATTAATGGATTCTTCTATCAAAATTATTGAAAAAACATAAAGTAAATAGAAAATACATTTTTGCAATAGCAAAAGATATAAAAAAAATTTATACATCAATTAAATAAAATGATGAATTTGGTTTGATAGTTGAATTTGACTTCAAAGTCTTTGTTGTGCTTGTTTAGTGTGTAAAAAATAAAATAAGCAGTTGAAAAAATTTCACACTGATTTCCATTGCTACTTGTATCTCTTGAAAAAAATTCAAATAATTTCGGTTGTTTGTTATTTGTGATCATTTATGTTCAATTTTTGCAGCAAAAATGATAACAATTACCATTTTTCACAAAATCAATTGAAACTTCTCCAAGTCATATAGAATTCATAGTTTGAAGTAAAAAATATATAAGATTATTGATTGAACATAGTTTCCAAGGGTGACTTTAGCTTAGATATGATGTTTGACCATTTCACAATGGATCACGTTCTTCAAGGGTTAAAGAACAATGACCCAGCTAGGTGCGTCATTGTTCTTTAACTTGGATTGATGCCTCACATACAGTTTGCATATTATAATGGTGAGTTGCAAGGGTGATTGCATGACAAACTAGTACTATTTTGCGTCACACTTGGATTGACAGAGTTGTTATCTACTATAACTTTTGAAGTATGAATCCAATTAACTTGGAATTTTTATTGGAGATGTCTTGCACTCTTGCTTGGTAGCAATCAAATTCCTTATTTTCCAGAAATTTTCAAAAATCATTTTATATTTAAATTTCAAATTAGCTAATTTGTCACACTTTGGAGTTTAAGGGTTTTTAGTATTGGGGAGTACCCAAAATTAATGATTTAGAGCTGAAATTTTTGTGGTGTATTCCCACTCTAGGAATGCATGAATCCACCAAAGGGAATTAAAAAAAACATTATTTTATTTCCTCTACATGTGTGTGAACAAGGCTCCCTTGCGTGCGCACTACTGAACATTCAAGATGGTTTTAAAGTTCTCCCAAAGTGTCAATTTTTAGTTTCTTCAAAAAATATTTATCCTATTTATTGCAAATTAAAACATCAAAACACCTATTTTCATGAAATTTTGCACTTTTCTAGTTCTCCTACTTAGAAAATTTTCCTACGCTTTTCCTTCATAGGGTACCTTCTTTATAAAGGTGTATGCATTACACATATTTTTCACATTTAAAAATAAAAAAATTATAATTTTACAGTGCCCCGAAAAAAACATGAGTACTATGCCAAACGCTACAAATATCGCACAGTGTTTCATGCAATCACCCGCAACCAGATTACCTACTTCACTTCGATCAGTTCTGCTACAAATTCCATCAACGATCCTTGTCTGTCAGTYCATCCATACGCCACCGGTATATACCGATTGCAAGCCTAAGTAGAATCCAGTGAGGCTCTGCTGGAAAGTCGATCCGGCGCCTGGAATCATCGCCCATTATCAAAGGAATTAACCCTTAAACGACGCCGAGGATGTTTTGCGTGTGATGAATGGCAAAGGATCTTTCCTTGTAGTACTTTGACTTCCAATGAATATAGAGGATGAATGATTGCATTTCTAGTACTTTGACTTCCAATGAATATATTTAGCTTTTTCAAAGGAGATGATGTCACACGGTATCAAAATGCATGATTTCCACGGCCACCGGTCCGTCCTTCAAGGGTTAATAACGTTAACAAGAATGCCCCGCTAGGCTAGGCCAGGCCACCCGTGTCTGGTAGTTTTGTAATCGTTCCCTTGCAACGACATCCCGTTTCTTTTGTTTCAATCAAAACTCCGTCAGAAGAATACTCCGTCAAAAGAACAGAATGAAAAATTGGCTGAAATTGGTAGCCACACGAAATAGTCTACTTGGAGTCATTTCACCTGCACAACATTCAGTAGCGTGCTCTGGCACTGCCTTGGTTTAAGGTAGATGGTGTGGAATATACCACACCCAATAGCCTTCATCAATAGCTAATTGGACATGTGGAGAATGTAGAGGATGTTGGGTGTGGAATATTCCACACCATCACTGCAGAGACCATGCTTGCTACTGAATGTTATGTGCCCACCTGATCCAGACCAAAAGGAAAATGAACAGGAGACTGAGTTTTGTAAATATGATAGTTGGGCTCATTGACCGATGCATCCCTTGCAAGCAGTATTTAATTTTATATTGTGCCCATGGTCACTGAAGGGGGGAGCATTAAATCGTCCTCACGAACTAGGCCCCGCAGGCTAGATTTACCGTTGGGGAAAACCTAGGAATGTTTTATTTTTTGCAATTTTTTTTTTTGCAATTTCTGAATTCATATTTGCAATCAGAGACCCCAAATTAGCTAGGGGGGCTAGAGAACATACCCTAGTGACGGCCCAATCTAGGGGGGCTTTATTTACTTTTACCCTCAAACATTACCCCGGAGCCCCTGCAGGGCCCAGTTCGTGAGGACGATTTAACGTCCAGCCACTGAAGGCGGGAAGGAAGGCCGGCTTCCCCCAAAGACTTGGATTGAAGCAAGGATCACTGTTGGTTTGCTGATCTTTTCTTCCAATTTGGCAAGTCTAAAGTTTATTCCGACAGGACGGGTCTGCACTGATGAAGTACCATACTTCCGAACCAAATTCAATGAACAGAATTATTTAATCGTAAGGTGCCTGAAAGTAGGGACCTAGGAGCCAAAGTCAGGGCCTATTCGCATGAAGAACGGGACCTGATATGGAGCTCCAGGCATCAAAGCTTTGAGGTATGGTCCAAGCTACATCATGCTTCCGGATGCAAACCCGTTCTCCAAGTAAAATATCCACTTTTCTATTGGTATTTGGAATTATATGACATGCAACAACCAATGAATGAGGCGGGCCATAAGGACAAGTCTTGAAATAGGAGAGACAAGAAGACAAGTGGAGAATACTTTCTATGAAAATAGTAAGTTGGGTTGATGAGGAGAGCAGGTTTGCAAATCCTAAATTCAAAGATGGAAGAGCCAGGTAAGGACCAGAGCTCCATATCGGTAATTGGGTTGCCAATGACCACATGCAAACCCCTCATTAGGAAAAATCTGAACCCTCAAAGAGACTGCGACCTTGCTGCCGCAGTGGTGCAATTACGGAAAAAAAAATTAAATTAAAATTAAAATTTTTTTTTTCCGAGAATTGACGAGGCACGAGTGCGACCACGTTAGATATGGCAATTTTATTTATTTTTTGTTTTTTATTTTTTATTTTTTTGTAGTGTATTTTTTAATTTTTTTTGTTGAAAAAAAATTTATGTACTGTCGCTGCGTTGCATTGCGAAGCGGTCCCTTTCAAGGTCCAATTTTTTCCTAATGCCTGGACTGGTTGGAGGTCCGGTCCGGCCCATCATGCGAATAAGCCCTCAGTTATAGGAAACAAAGTTTGAAGACGGTTGCCGTACTTAATGCTGGGTTTAGATTAAGGTCGAGGACCAAGAAACTCTGGAAATCGAGCAATCCTATTGGTTGAGAGCAAGGACCCCATTGGTTGGGAGCAATCCTATTCATTGAGTGTTTTTTTGGACCCAGTTCTGGACCGTAGTCTAAATCTGGCCTTAGAAAAACACAAGATGAAACTCTTTGAAGCATTACAACAAGGGCTTGATGGAGTTTGGTGTTAGATTGCAGCAAACCACTTTTATATTATTCTAGTGAAGCCTTCCTCTAACAACCGTTGTACACACAAACTAGGAATTTGTTCCGGTGTGAACATCTGCATTAATAATAGAAACAAGGCAATTAAGCACCAAGATCGAAGTCCGTTCATTGATGGATTCCGGTGTCTTGTTTTTCTATATTTTGCAACCTGAACTGCGCTGCATGGTTATGTCAATGACTATGTTTGGCGGTTATATATGCAACTATGTTCATGTTACCTCTTCGAACTGTGCGTTTGTGTTTTGATAGTTATTCTTCGAGATTTTTAGTTTCGGTAGTATAGTGTTGTAGGTCGAAACTTGCGCTGTTAACATCTGTACCAGCATTTTACAATAGCAACAAGTCGATTATGCCCAACATTCAAGAAAGCTTGCACGCAGCTTACTGCTCTTTAAATATGATCTTCGCTCTGAATGAGATTACTATCTGGCTTTCACTTGTTTATTATGTTCGTTAAGACCGGTTTCGTATCTGTGGACTGAGATGGACTCTTTGCTTTGGCAGGCGTGACTTCTTCGCAAGAAAGGGTGCCTGTAGGGAACGCATATACCAGTCAACCCAATATTCCGTTCTCTCCTAATCATGCGTTGCAGCCAGGAAGACCTGGCGGTGCCTTGAAGTTTACTATTGCTGAACTGAACAAAATTACAGGTAACTTTTCGGAAAGTCACAAGATTGGACAAGGAGGTTTTGGAACAGTGTACCAAGGGAAGCTCCGGGACGGCACCACTGTTGCTATTAAGCGAGCCAAGAAGGTGATGCGAGTCTTTGTAATTTGTTTCAAATCATTATTATAAGTGAGCTTCAGTAGGTGTACGTGCGTGTTTCATGGCATCCGATGAGTGGGATTATCGAGGTAGTACTGACACCTGTGTCGGTGCCAGGATGCATTTGAGACCAGAGTCTCCAAGGAGTTTCAGACTGAAGTTGATATGCTGTCTCAAGTGGAGCACTTGAACTTGGTGAGGCTGTTGGGGTTCTTGGAGGAGAAAAACGAGCGGATTCTTGTGACCGAGTATGTGACAAATGGGAATTTGAGGCAGCATCTTGATGGTACAGCCTTGAGATACATTAAACCTATATTAAATGATCTTCGGAGAATCAGTTTGGAGGGGCGCTTATCAGGAATCATCTAGGCTAGCATCTACTCTAATGTTTGACAGATTTATTGCAACCTATAGGAATGCATAGGAATGTGCTCCTCTGGAGCTTAAGGAAGCTGTGAAAGCTTTTAGACAAATGAGATGACTGATATCTCGTGGAACATGGTGATTTCTGAACAAGGTGGGGTGGGGGTGGGGGTCCTTATCTGAATGCTACCGGTTCTTCTTTTTTCTTTATTAGGGTATTTTACTYATCTGTGACCTACTCCAGATAGTCATGCTATATGTTTTCTAGTTGGAGGTTGTCCATATGGTACTGCCAACCTTATCTTTATAGCTTGAATTTTTATTGACAAGGGTAGTGTGTGAGTTTTGTGCAGGTGTTCCTTACGGGGTCGTTCTGGACATGAGCAAGCGTTTGAACATTGCTATCGATGTTGCTCAAGCTCTCACCTATCTTCATTACTACACTGGTACTTAGTTGGGGCATTTGCTAATTAGATSATATTCCGTTTATGAGTAAATCCTTGCAGTTGCGCATTGAATTACAGATAAGGTTTACCTCTTGCTATCTTGTTAGTATGTATCATTTATACCCATTTGCTTTGCTTTGATCATTGCAGACAGACCCATAATTCATAGAGATGTCAAATCTTCCAACATCTTGATCACKGAYACCTTTCGCGCGAAGGTGGCGGATTTTGGATTTTCTCGAGCGGGTCCATCTGGAGATGCTGGTGCTACTCACGTTTCCACTCAAGTCAAGGGAACTGCAGGTTATCTGGACCCGGAGTATTTGACAACTTATCAACTGAATGTGAAAAGTGATGTGTATTCTTTTGGAATATTGCTGGTAGAACTTTTCACTGGGAGACGCCCTATAGAATTGGGACGTACTAGTAACGAGCGCGTGACTGTGAGATGGGTAAGTTCTCTTTCGCTGCCTCACTTGTAGTTTCGTAATTTCTGGATGTTTTGAAGTCTTCATGACATGAACAATGATGAACGGAACTGCTGACGAATCCTCATGTCATCATTTTGGGAAATGATTTAAATAAACTCGGGGTTAAACTACTCCAATAGATATGGGGGCGGTCACTTTTTGCTTTAGGGATTAAGAACGATATGGGCCTCTGTAAGGCTGTCCTTGACAGCTTGGTTAAGGGTTTTGTTTTCATTTTTGGGGGCGTAATTTTCTTCCTGGTTTCATCTCTGAGATAGTGATTTGTTGATTTCCAGGCATTTAAGCAATTTGTGGAAGGACGTCTGAAGCACATTATCGATCCAATGATTCATTTAGCATCGGCGGATCTGGCGATTTTGGAGCGCATATTTGAACTTGCGTTTTCTTGCTCTGCACCTACCAAGATTGACCGTCCCAACATGAGCGAGGCGAAGGAGGTTTTGTGGAATATCAGAAAAGACTACCAATTTAGATTAGACCGACAGTCCGAAAATTATGAGGCGGAGAGTCCCGACGGTGGKGACTCTTATGATAGTGGTTATAACCGACACGCGAGCACTCCCAGAACTCCCAGGGGTAGTCGGTATTCTGGAGACTCTGAAAGTGTGAAGGCTCGAACCAGCAGGCGGTCAGAAGATAGTACCAGGAATCACTTAAGCTGARCCAGCACTTGATAAAGAAGAGTGTCAGGTCAATAAAAAGATGTCAGAGGGCATTGCAAGGAGGTTGGTTATGCTTCAGCTGACGGTTTTCAATACCGAATTACTTACTGCATATCCTTCGAGGAGACGCCCAACTCTAGACTTCCTCTTCTTTGTGTTTTGAGCAACATTGACTGATTGCCGTAGCAGATTCAGCACTTATTTGCCGAATATATTATTTTATTTGGAATTTCAGAATACTGTCTATGACCAGCGGGAGAAACGTCATGGCACTCAGGACAGTCTATGCCTTTTACAAGACTCAAAGTCTTCCTGTGACTTGTATTTGAAGATGACAAAYTGGAGGTACAATCTTTTGGAGTTTTCTGACCCTAAGACTTTTGCATTAGCTGGACCAGCCCAATCAGCTCAACTGCTAGGGACTAAAGTAGATGACCATTCTATTTCCGTCATTTTATGCATTTTAACATGTAAAGGAGTGTGATTTTTGGGAGATTCATAGAGCTACATAWGGAGAGGTCACTTTGGATAGAAGGGCCAAGTCTTTTGAGATCAAATCTTATCTCGACCTTATAAATTTCTTTTGCAATTTTGATTATCTCGATTTATATATTTTTTATGCAGTTTTGAGTTGCGAGGTTGTAGACTGCTAGAAGTGACAGTRTGCAACCCCATTTTCCATTCAAGATGAGTGGCCATGTACATTTAGTGAAGTCATGCTAACATCACTTGCCAATAAGTGCAAGAATAGATGAGTTACTGTTAGTAACAGGTGTTAATAAAGGAGACAGGATTAGGTCCTTAACATTTTTAGTATCCTCTTCTTCAACTTCTTTGTTTCCATTCATGGCTGTGAAATGTGGTGCCCAATTCTAAGTATGTGTAACTATGCATCTGTTGCAAGATAGCGGGGAGCCGAGGCATTGAAGGAAGTTAAGGCTCTCAGAGGCATTATGGAGCGCACTTCGATTTTGCTTCTGATTTTGTCTTGGTAAATTGGCAATTCGGAAACTACTCGCCCACCCCTTGTTTGGGAGACTGATGTTGCTACTTTTGATGTTTTTCTACGTCGAGGGTTCAGTTGCCTCTCTTTCTGGCATGGGTCCCTGGACTTTTAAGACACACAGAAATTGTGACGGCATATGAAGAGAGATAGTTGTCAATCCTTACCCTTGCATGGCTTCGAATCTCCAGTTGACTGCAGACCGTCATTAGTTGCTCAGTCAGTAGTACAAATTGGACTGTAGATGTATAGTGTACAAATTCCATGGAATAGGGAATTTCTTCTGCTCAATTTTGCAGTGATGAAAGTTTCTATCTCTTCTTACTTTCCCAGTTCTTAACACGTGCCAAGGCTATCAAAAATCATTTTTCCAGAAACAAAAATTTGAAATTGATTTCCTAGAGTTATATATACATGAAAAGCATTGAATAATYCCAATTTGATAAATTAGTCAAAAGTTATGAGTTTTTTTGTTTGCAAGCAATTATGGATTCTTTACTCTAAAATAAACTTTAGTCCTTTATCTTACTCCATTTTCAATATTTTTGGAAAAAACTAAAATCATAGAATGTAGATTTTTTATTACAACATTGAAAACATTGAAATTGGAATTCCAAAATTAAATTCTTAATAATTTAGTATTTTGAATCATGTTCTACTATTGTCTGCTTACTAATTGTTTCCTGTATGTTGTGCAATTCCAAATAATCTAAAAAAATTTAAACATGTGGCAAACTTGTCTTAGAAAAAGAATCCAAAGAAGCACCACCATTTTGGACATTTTTGCATAGATAAGTAAGCTTGTGAAGTGTTGTTGCCTTGTTTTTCGAAGGGCCAAAAAAATGATTTTAGTGAAATTGGAATGTTTATATCTTGCAATCCACTTGGCGGGAATTTTTGAAAGTTTTACCACATGTTCTCAAGTAAGCATAATACAAGTACCTATGGTTACATGTGTCAAAAAACGTTTTTTTTTTTTAAAATTTGGTACTTAAACTAGAAATGGTAGTTTTGGAGCATTTTAGGTGGAAACATAGTCAAGGAACTTAAAAGGTTATGGAATTGACTGAAATCCAAAGTTTTCCTTTGCTTCCTTCATATTACTTTTCAACTCCCTCAATTGAAAAGACACTCAATTCTCTATAGATCTCAATCCCATGGTTGCAAAATGAGTCCTTTTAACCATCATTTTTTTCTCTTACCTTTTCAAATTCTTCCATCCAATGCCTTGGAAATTAATTGGACTCAAAAGTTCCCCATCGATTCTTTATCTTCAACTTCCTCAACTAAAATTTATATAAATGATAAAAGTTTGAGGGAACCAATGAAAACCTTTGAGATTAAAAAACAATTATACACTTCAATTTAGTCTTGTGACTTTAAAATTCCATCATTATTTTTGTTTTGGCTTCATTCCACTACTTTCATCATGGCCTCATTCAACCACTCTCATCATGGCTTCATTCAACCACTCTCATCATGGCTTCATTCTACCATTTCCTTCTTGATTTCATTCAAACACCATTTTTATCATGGCTTCAATTCACCATTTTAGTCATGGTGCCTCAAAAGGGCCCCCTAACAAAGTGGACCCTATACATGATTGTCAATAAAGAAATCTCAATTGTCACTCCAAAAATCACCTAAACTAATTTCCACCTAAAGGTCATCATTAGAATTTTTTCATTGGCTATTGATAGAAGATTTCAATGCAGCAAGAAACGCATTTTTGATACAATATAAAGTTATTAATTAATAGATGTTTTTGTTACTAAATGTTCTTAAACAATTTTTTAAGATATAAGTACATGTATATTGATTTAAGAGGTTTACATTGTGTGGTCATCTCATCAAGTGGCGCATTTAGGCATCGCATGCATTTGGATGATCCTATTCTATATCAACAAGTCTAATTTACAACAACTCAAATTTGGCAAACACACCTATGTCCCACAATCACCAAGATAATAATTTGATTTTGGAATTTCAAAACAAATAATGGAAAAAATAGGAAAAAGATATATTTAAATGAATTTATACCCTATTAGATCCAATGGATGTTGACAAACAACCTTCCGCATAAATGGAATCAAGGTAGAAGCACCTAGAACCAACACTTAAAGCAATTCCACATATTTTGAGATGGAGTCAAGACCTTTAACTATTTTTTCTACACTTGACATTCAATTGAAAATCATGAATTTTTTTAAAAATTAAAAGAATGAATATCTTTTGTATTTGTATGAATAAACTATAAATATTTTAAGTTCAACTAGATGTTGCACCCCAAAMCATTTATTGCATTCATGTATGCAATCTGCACATTTGGGATCACTTGTATCCACATGCTTTTAAGATTGATTTAGAGCATGTGTTTGAAAATGGGTGCTCCTACCTTAGTATTATTTGGATTCATGCACTTCTGTGTGTTTTTCAAAACAATCCCACCTTGACAATGATATGGTGCCTACTATTTGGAAGGTAATACAATACCAAACCTAAAAATTTCAGAATTAGTATCTTTTGAGCATGGTTTCTACTAAAGAATTCTCTAAATTTTGCAGGATCTTGT